>KZ807474.1:182002-207820 GCA_000696205.2 Oncopeltus fasciatus | reverse complement strand
AAATACACACACATATATATATATATATACATATACATTAACTACCTATAAATTAAGTAGTATTTTACATGTTTCAGACCTTCATTGTTATGTTCATTCATTCACTTCGCTAATTTCAAGAAATTTGATTTTTTATAAGCGACTCATCTTTATAAAGGAGTAACTTTTGATTGGTAGTTAAGCTATGAGTTTATGTAGTTTTTAATGTGATTCATACTTTTTTTATTTTACTCTGAAACATGTGGTTGAGACGTTGACCCCGAAGAAAAAACACCAGAAGTATTTCCGTAAATTTTACTGTAGACATTTATTAAGTCATTACGATAATACTTTTTCAAAAATATGCCTATTAACAATGAATAACGCATTAGATGCTTATTCTTCCTCACAACAGACCAACATAGAGAGCCTATGAGGAAATAGATGTTTAGGAAGTGTCAAGAGCAGGATTATAGACAAGATTTGTTATCTAGACACTCTTCTAACTGTTTGATGTATTCCATTGAATAAATTAATAGGACCCAATATGCAGGGTTTTCTTTAAACCTCCTGCACCATTACAAACAGAAGCACAGAAAATAGCTGTGCTCAGTGAGCATATTACCTAAGATCTCCGGTTCAAGTGTGTACATAACCACATTCATACTAAAATGAACTAGTTAAAAGTACCCAAGAAGCTCGCTTATTCTTAAATTTGTGGGGAATAAAACAAATCTTTAACGAAATTAACATATTTTTAAAATGAGTTAGCAATCTCTCTATCTCAAGTATGTGTTACTGTAAATACATTTTCACTAAGGACAAACTGGCTAAGATTCTGCGGCTCACTTTTAGCCTGGCTCTAGTGTCTTTTCCCAGAAGATACGCATTTCCATTTTGTGGCTTGAGCTTGTTTGCTTACATACGAGAATGTCAACCCAAATGCTGTTTAACAAAACGCTATTTTGAGAACACCATGGGTTATGTTAAGTGATAATTCCGTATGCAAGGCTAATATTATTCATTCCTCGTCATCATTTGACAAGTTCTTGTCTTTGAGAAGGGAGGAATGTATGAACGACATATCCGTTTTATTCCGGATACACAAAAGGGGATAGTTTCAATGAAAGAGATTAAAATCCACTGAGAAGAGTCTCATAATAATAATTAGAAAAGAACTTTTATTATTTTAATATATATATATTTCCAGATGCACAATTTTATGTCATTTTTAATTTAATTTAAATAGTTCATTTTTTTAAATGAGCCATTTAGATTCCGTAATATCATTCTATCAAAACGTCAACCCTTTCTCTTTTACGAAAAGAATCTTTTAAAAAAATTGACTTTTCCGTCTCTTGAACATTACGGAATGAGCTCCAATATGTAAATGATTCCTATAAAAAAATTGACTTATAATATTTTTCAATTTGAGTCCAGAAATATTGGTATGGAGATAATAAAAAACGCAGTATGGAAGGAAATACAATAAATGTAATAATTTTTGCGATATTAAATTTGCCAAAGATTATAAATTATATTAAATTCAAATTAGGTTTATTATGTTCAGATTTATCCTTCTAAATAAAGATAAATATCTTCACATTCATCCTTCAATTATAATTTAGTTTTATATTTGAAAGTAATGTGAAATTTTCTTATCATTTTTCACACATTCGTTTTCAGAAATTCATGTATATTCATGGACTTTATAATCAAAAAAATATATAAAGCAAATCAAAACAAAACTGGAAAGAAAAGCGAATATTCAGTGGTATACCCTAAGAACTTTAAATGTCTCCAATAAAAAAAAAATTAACGGATTTCGAAATAAAAGTGAACAATTGCATGTTTATTGGCTTAATTCAGCCAGATATGAAGTTTAATTTTCTTTACATTTAGAATTAATAGAAGGTTTTGAAGGAAAATATGAAACCTTAATGTTTTGTTTTTACAAACCATTCAATCACAATTGATTTAAATTTTATCACTCTAATCAAATAAAGCAAAAATAATCATAAACTTACTCCTAAAGGACTTCAATATTTTAAAATAATGCTAGACATACTTTTTGCAAATTTTATTAAACCTTGAAGGTTTAATTAATTGTTGAATGATAGTTTATTTTAATATTTTCATTCAAAATACACGGAATATATAGTTGTTGCGAAGTTTTGCCGTTTCATCCCTAAAATACTTCATTACTAATCGGTAGTCAAAAAAATGACTTATCTGTATGAATAAATATTAGCTTCTTCAAACTAAAATAACTTAATTAATCTTACCAAGCGAAAATGACAGTGAAAATAAAAAGTAGTTCTTTAGACTGACTCCAGAATGGCTGGTAGTTAAAGAGGATCCCTAATTCTCCCAGTTACCGTCTTTATTATATTTTTCAATTATTAAATTTTGTAAAATTTAATAAAACGTGAAAATTAATTTCGTCACATGTTTTTGCACTTCCATTTTATTTATAGGAAAAATAAAAGCGAAGAAATTAACTTTCAATTTTATCTTACATTCTGAGCCTACCCATTCCCAATCAAAGTTTCAACCGCCAATTAACTCCTCCAACAGGCTCATTATTTTATGAAGCATGTAATTGCTATGATGGTTTTATAGCGCTAAAATTTATAATTGCCTCATCTCCCACAAACGCAAATATCAAAAGCAGAAATTCTAATAGCATTATGTTGTTGTTTCGAAAGTTGAATTGAAGCTGTTAGAGCAAGAAAACAATCATAGTTGTTTTAAAACTTGCAATATAGACCATATTGTTTGACTAGTCAGTTCTCACAGTCATGAACTTCCAACGAGGAATGGAAATGGCTTCATACAATATTTACTTTGATTTAGCAAGTCTCCTGAACGGCCTGAAACGTTCTCTCCAATTTCTTTGCTATTAAAAAAAAAACTAATAAAAATGCCAGTAAATTTTGTTAAATTTTATCAGATTTCCTAAAAATAAATAAAGCTGTACATATTGCAATATTGGGAATGTCTTATAAACTATTTACTGACGTCTTCACTAATATTACATAGCAAAAGCCACTTATTTAGTCCGACCAAAATTTTATATAAACTAGCTTTCATTTTTTTTTTTTTTGTTTATATTAATTGTTATCCTATCTTGAGTCCCAATTTTTAAAAATTTAAGAAACCAAATTTGGTTTCAAGAGTAATGAACATAAAATTATTTTCATGTTTTATTTTAGAAATTATTAACAAGCAAGTATTGGCAAAATAATGCACTCCATTTCTTCAAAATTATTTTTTTCATATTTCATAGAGTATTTCACGCATCTCAATGTGAAATTTGAAGAAATAATTGAAAAAATATTCTATTTGAACCTATGAAGAAAACTTTTATATATATGTGTGAGTGTGTGTGTGAGTGTGTGTGTGTGTGTGTGTGTGTACGTTCGTTCGTGCGTGTATTGTTTGGTTTTTCTAACGAAAATATTTATGTTATTTATTCTTCTAAAATTTATTATTTAAGTACAAAAAGAAAGAACTATTTTGTTGTTTAGCAGAATCACACCATTAATAGAGGCCGCTTCCGAATATTCGCAAGGGTTTCAGTGTCCGAATTATTTGCTTTAACGAAGTGAACATTAGCACACTATAACTTTAAAAAGCAGAAAGTTTTTAAGTCAAAAATTAGGAGTCAGGTACCTGAAACTCGATATAGAAAAGTAATATTTTATTAGAAGTGGAAAGAATTATTTTATTAGTAGAGAATTTAAAGCAGTTTATTTTTTATTATCTACCGACGTTTCGGCTTATATTTTATGCCATTTTCAGGGCTATAGGGGATATATGTATATATAAAGTATATATAGAAAATGAAACACTCGCGGCTGCGATATGTAGTAATCGAGAACAGGTAGGATAGAGAGTGCAGTGCACACACAAAAAGAAAAAATCACAAGGAGTAAAATTTTCAGGGATCTCTCGCCCTTCGTCGCTGAANGAGCTTTCGCACATCATGTGATTCTCTTTTCAGCCCTGAAGAAGCCATCACATGATGTGCGAAAGCTCGGCAAATAACACCAATCTGACACGGTCCAACCCGAAAGAAGAAACGGTAAATACTTCTGACGACCGTCGAAGCCTACGTGAACAAAAGCAGTCAAAGATAAAGTGACAGTTATATAGTACATACAACATTACAAGTTTATTATTGCGCTACAGTTTATTACATAAACAGATATGAAAGTACATTAAACTATTCTTTAGAAATACATCAACGATAAGCGACGCACAAAAATATATATAAAGTACTATCATACCTTCTATTATCAAAAACCAATGAAGACGGATAATAGAAGGTCTGATAGTTCTATATTCATTGGTAGTGAAAAGAACCTTTTAGATTATTTATATAGAAAGTATATATAGAAAATGAAACACTCGCGGCTGGGATATTAGCAATCAAGGAAAGGTCGAATAAAGAGTGCAGTATACACACAAAAAGAGAAAATATCACAAGGAACAAAATTTTCGGGGATCTCTCGCTCTTCGTCAGTGAGAAGTGAAGAGGTACACTATATATATATAACTTAATTAGAGTCAAAGACCCAAACCTATATTACCCTGTTACTACCATCATTCTAAAATTTAAAAATTTAAAAAAAATATGCATGTAATTTATTTTCATTTTTATAAGAGTTATTTACACAATAGGACTTTCAAATTATCCCAAAAATATGTGATAGTTTTACTTGGAAATCAATTTTATCCTACTCTCACAACAATTCTCAAGTGAAAGGATTACTTATAGATAAGTTTTATTTCCTTAGATTGACCAAACCTTTTAAAACCTTGTTAATTTTGTGTATTCCCCCTTTTTCAGGATTAACTAAAGGGGTAGTAAGTAATTGTAAATAATTTGACTGGAATAATATTTAAAAAATATCATATATTTAAATCATTAAGAATAATGTTAATGAAGTTGTGCTGCCAAAAAAAAAAAAGAATGCTAAAATATTTTTTTAAGAGCTAAATTGGGCGGTACTGAATGAAATCATTTGTTTAAAATGTAATTTGAACTATGATTTGAACCAATAAGTAAGTGATTTGACATCCCAAAACCAAAGCAATTCACTTCAGTGATTGAGAATTTACAGTTAACAAAAATAACAGGAGTTACAAAACTCTCACAAACGCAAATTTAATAATGTTCTATTCTCTTAATAACTATAAGAATATAACGATATATATAATTTTTATGTAACTATTTGTCGATTTTTCTCGTTTGTATTAATATTTAATTTTTAACTTGAAGTTCCGAACACCAAATATTTTAATAAAACTCAGCCAGTAAAAATCAGCAATTTCTTTTGATGGCTGTTGAAATATCTCAAATTCTGTTGTATTGTACCACAGATCTTTAGAAAGAAATTACTGTCTAGAATATGAACTGCTTGAAGACGTCATAGATAACTCCTTCTAACAAAGAATTACAATTAATAAGGGGTTTTTTTGGTTTTTTTTAAAATATATATATATGACTTGTAGTTTAATTGTGAGAGGTTGATTCGGACCTTGTTCTCCCTCGACGAGATTGAAGATGACGGCTCCGAGGCTCATGTAGAGCAGGAGCAGTCCGGCGAGGAGGAGGAGGCGCGCGTTCTCTTCGCCAAGCCATGCCCAGACCATGACGGCAGAGTACGCGCTCGCGGGGGCCGCCGGCCGAGGACTGGAGCCCGGCCCGCCCCCTCCAGTCCTCACCCCCGCCAGCCACTACCCTCTGCTGGAGGACACCCCTCCACGCACAACAATGTCTCTCACTTCCAATATTACCATGAAAATCTTTTTTTTTTTTTTTTTTTTTACAGATAATATGGATTGTTTTTATGCTTGATCCAGTGGGTTTTTAAGGACAGTTTGGTCGCAAAAAAATGTGTGGACTAAAGAAACATTTGTCCCTAATTTCAGACAAATAATCTATAATTGGTTCTTCATGACGTTACGTTTTCATACAATAATGAATTGGATGAAAATTATGACTATTAACTTCATTAAAATATTTACCGTTTCTTCTTCCGGGTTGGACTGTGTCAAATTGGTGTTATTTGCCGAGCTTTCGCACATCATGTGATGGCTTCTTCAGGGCTGAAAAGAGAATGAGAGTTGTAAAAGAGAGATTTTTAAAATCCAGGTGGTATATAATTTAAAAATTTCTCTCTTTTACAACTCTCATTCTCTTTTCAGCCCTGAAGAAGCCATCACATGATGTGCGAAAGCTCGGCAAAGAACACCAATTTGACACAGTCCAACCCGGAAGAAGAAACGGTAAATACTTCTGACGACCGTCGAAGCCTACGTGAACATGGACTTCATTAAAATATTTCCTGAATATTTAAAAAATATAAAATGCATGTCAATGAGTTATATAAAGATTTTTTTTTAAAAGTGATAACCTCCCTTTGAACCACTCAGAATTCTGTTCTTGCAACAACTGACATTATTGAGAAAAAGAATTGATTATATATTTCGTATTATCTCGGAAATATATTTCTTCTTATGTAGTTTTATTATAATTAATCTCCCCTCTCGTTTGACCAATAATGGGTCATTGAGGGAGGGGCTATCTGCAGTAAGCCTCACTATTTCAAATACCCATGAAACTCAGGAGGCTTTTATACACTTTTAAATTGACGATTCGAAGCCTCAGTTCCCTGGTGTGAGAGCACAAGCACGGAGCTAGTTTAAGAAAAAAATTTACCTAAGCAAAAGATAAGGAAGAAACCAAACAGTCTAATGGAAAATGGGGAACTTTCACATTCTGGTAGTATTTAAATATCCAATGTTGTTATATTTCCTTCGGCAGGCCTAAACGGAATTAGCTTTTGTAGAGGCTATCATGGTACTTACTAAACGCCTACCCATTGTGAATGCTCTGACTTTCCTAGGCACCTGGAACTTAGATGATATTCCACGAGGAAGTCGTCATATTATAAACATTGTAAAGTATCATATTTCTCGTAGATATCAAGGTAGAGAAAAAAAGAAGTTATAACGATAAAAAAAAAAAAAAAAAGAATATTTGAGATAATAACTGTGTGAGTGTGTGTGTGTGTGTACGTTCGTTCGTGCGTGTGCGTGCGTGTGTGTGTGTGTGTGTGTATACGTTCGTTCGTGCGTGCGTATACGTATATGTATATGTATATGTATGATGTTTGAGTTATCCACCAGGTTTTCAGAAAAAATTAGTTAGTTATTATGGATTTTGGTCAATAAGTATATTTTCAATATTTTCTGTTCATTAGAATTGCAAAAATACACAAACAATTTACAATTTTGAATGATTAATATTTATAAAATTAATAAAACTATTATGTAACATTTACTATTTGTTATATACAAGTTCAGTTAACTAACCAAGACTAATAAGTTAGTAGTTAGAGCGAAGTCTTGTACAACTGCACATCAATATATAACCTAACTAATATGTAATCTACCCTCTATATCAAAGTGACTATAGCTAGTATAATAGTACTTTTAACAAATACAGTTTTTATTCATATTTTATAACACAATGGTAGTATATAAATAAATTTATTTATTAAAATGTAAACAAATAATAAAATATGAAACGTTTTAAATTAACAAATGAAGTGGTAACTGAATTTATAATATTGATTACGTTATGAAAATAAAATATAATTCTCTATTTGTTGAGGATATTAAAACGAGGATGTACTATATTAAGTGTTATTTATAATATTACAAAAAATTGAGCTTAGTTTATCTATAACTGTTTATTTATTACATCTATTTTCGTTTTTATTTGTATTAAACATATCTCTAAATAGTCTTCTAATTTTATTNGTGTGTGTGTGTGTGTGTGTGTGTGTGTGTGTGTGTGTGTGCGTGCGTGCGTGCGAATGTGTGTGTGTGCTTATGTAAGGAACGTTTTTAACACTTCAAAAGTTTACCGAATTCTTCTATCGAAATTGTATCTTGATTTCCTTCAGTAAAACATTACTAAGCTATTTAATTATTGAATAATATTTACTTCTTGGAATGAGCAATGATCGATAAGGTCGTAAACTTCTGAGCCTTATTATCTGTATAAGTTTTAAATTTTCACTAGTCTACTAACTACTGATTCGTGATATCATGGATAAAATATGATTTTAAAAAAACTAAAAAGTTTTTATATAATAATAATAAACTATGCAGTTATATGAAATAATTATTTTTAGAAACCTTATATATAAATTTACCGCACAATCCAGTTAACGACATAACTGACATAAAACAAATTTCATCAACTTATTTAAAACATTTCCAACATTCTGAAAAAGAGTTATCCTCCTAAATTAACCAGTCTAACTTGTCTCCTAGATCCTCAGGCTACTTATCCTAAATAATCCCTACACATTTTTAGGCAACACCAATATAGGGTATTGCCCCCTTTGATGCAGGCCGCTCTCCCTTTGTGCCTTCCACCTCTTACCTTCCCCACCCTTCACCTTGTCCATCTTAAGTTTTCCTATTTGCCAAAGCCCACCCCTCCCTCAGTCATACAGGTTTGCTCCAGGTGACAGACAAAACGTCCCCTCTCGTCTTCACGATAGGAAGGAGAGTTAAATATGCTACACATATTGTTATTGTTTTACTTAGCATTTCATATCACACTACTTTTAGTTAAATTACGTTTATTTTTATAATAATGCAAATCATATCATTTCTTGTTTTTCTCGTGTTTTCAAGTTTTGAAAACGACATAATGCTGTATTTCAACAGCATTGAAGATGGCTTAAAGTGTAAGCCAAAACGTTGGCAGATAATAAAAAATATATTTTTTTAAATTGTATCTTTTAATCAACCTTGACTTAACCCTAACACATTCTACTAATAATCTCCACAGTCAAAAACTCTCCATTTGAATAATATATAATANATTAAATGCTCGTGGTGGAGGAGGAACATGAGAGATGGTCGGTCGCTGGGAGGCTGGTGTTGTGGAAGTGGTTCTTCTTGACTAGTCTACTCGTGGATTGCTTGGGTCGTCCGGGAATAAGATATTCCTGAGTTTGCTTTTTGGCAGGGAGTGGTGGAGGTCTTCGAGCTGAAGGCGCTGCGCTTTGTGTGGGGGCGGCTGAATCTGTTGCTTCAATTCTTTGTAGATCTGACAACCTATAAAGGTATTATAAAATTGACCGTATGATTCTTCTGGCAAGGATCATAGACAGCAGGAATGTTACGGGACTTTTGGCAGTCAACACTTGACACATCGGACACCATACCCACAGTAACTTTTTGTGTGGCCGTATTGTCGACATTTACGGCACTGAACAATGTCCCTGCGAAGATGGCTTCTCTACCCGTATTTTGCAATGACAGAGTGATGTGACGTTATATATCCCTTCCACATTTCTTGTGGGTTCCAGATCAACGAAAAACAATGGCAGTATGGTCTTGACAAGTGCATCCTTACGAGGCTTGTTAAAATTACGTTTATCTCGTTTCTGACTTGAAAGCCAGTAATGAAGTATTGCACTTTTCACAAATTTATATATTTTGCTTTAGTAAAATAATTTTTTAAAATATATAACTCTTTATTAAGAAAAAAAATTATTCTGTACATATTTCATACACTATAATTTTTGATGGGGTACATAATAATAGTCCTTCCTCGTCTAACCCGGTACGTAACCTGTCCTCAGATAGGAGCCCAGGTTAACCCGCAATAGACTATCTGGCACCCATCTTCTCCTTATCCTAGGATAAGGAGACTAGGCAGGGAGTCAATGAGGGATTGAGAGGGGGAGAAAAATGCCAGTGCATTCACTGCCTTAATATTTTAACGAAACTGGCTGGATTAGGAGGTCCCTTGGCCACCTCCTCTTGAGGCGTCGGGGAGGGTGGTCGGGATGAACGTGGGATGCCAGGGAGGGGACTAGAGGATTTGGATGTTCTTGGAGGTTTGTGTGGAACTTGTCAAACCTGGAGGGGATGAGCTCGGAAACTCAAGGTACTTGCAGGTCAGAATGGATGGTTTTACTGGATATGTAGGGAGGAGTGTTGAGGATTGTGCGAAGGACTTTGGACTGGAACCATTGGATACATCTAATGTTTGATGGCCTCGCTGTGCCCCACAATTCAATACCATATGTCCAGATAGGTCTAATTAATGTTTTGTAAAGAGTTATTTAATACCAATTTTTATAATATTTTTGTTGGAGTAACTCATATTCTTACCAATTTTTAGAAAAATTTAAATGCGCTAAAAGTGAAATGAATCATAGCTTTTTCTATTTTTTTCCAATATTTTTATTACTACCTATTTGACGAATATCATATGCATTTCCTGTTTAAGATCTGAATTGCAATTTTAAATTTTTATCTTTTCAGTTATGTCATGAGATGACTAAATTATCCTATTTACATCACTTGCTTAAAGAGTAGAGTATGTACGACCTTTATTTGTAAGTTGAATTATTAGTTAAATAAGTGTATATTAACAGTAATGAGATATAATCGTCAGAAGTAAAACCAAATTGAGAACTATATACCAGACGAAAAGCTAATATTTGTTTTTGTAAATACTATATTAGTTGTGGTATCCCTCATATATAATCCTCCTGCTTTCCGTGCCCTGAGATCCTGGTTCGAGTCCCGGCTGAGGTAGTAAGATTTTTTTATTCTATTTCCTTGCATTTATTGTATACTTATATATATTTTTTTTACTAATAATTGAAATTTTACCAAAAAAAAAAGTAGAGAGTAAAAATTAAGTTAAACTAGTAAAAAAAAAAACATTTAGCCTACCTAAACTCAAGATTTTTTAAGGCCCGCTCACCCATCTAATTTATTTTTCAAAATAAACCACAGCATATTTAGCTGAAGATGCTAAGTGCTGGACAGACTGAGCGATTACTCTAAGACTGTTTACTTAACTTCTTTGGCAGCTAGCCCTCTTCCCACAAACAATCTCTTTTCACTGAGAAACTTCCAGCCACACAATCAAATGAGAGAAAAGTATTTTTTTTTTAAATGTTTAAAATGAGATCTGAGATAATGCATTAAGTTATTTAGGACAGAAAATTTGTAACCTTATTAATATAACCTATACCTATCTGCTAGACATCGGATATACACGCATGGGAATTTAAATCTAAAATACATTCTTAAATATATTTTGGGCTTTTTTTCTTTAATTTATGTTATCGGTTATAAGTGTTGTTAAATTTCATTGTACACCTATTTGGTTATATATATTTTTATGTAAAACTAATATTTAACGACGATATTTAGATTTTAAATTCGTGTCTCCATTTTACTCTCTCTTAAACAGATTTTATCAATTAATGAACTTCTCCCAAAGATTTGCAAAAAAAACCTTAAATATAGAATTTTATTCAACATAATTGCAGATGTTTGTGCGNAGGTGTCTGGATGATATATATATATAACAGGTCGGATAGAGAGTGTAGTGCACACACAAAAAGAGAAAATATTGCAAGAAGCAAAATTTTCGGGGATCTCTCGTCCTTCGTCAGTGAGAAGTGAAGAGATACTAGGCTGTGGGAATTGTGTTGCGGTTGAGACACAAAGGAAGGGAAAGGCGATTGGGTTTCCCTAATCCTCTTATTGTTGGCAATTGATGCCAGGTATGAAAGTGACTTTGAGAATGTGGATATAGGCGAACTCTCTCGTCTTCAGTTGCAAATCTGTAACCAGGTTAGGAGTTTGGGCATTAGGAGATTTAGGTTTAGGATGGAAGGTAGGATTTGGGGATTTGGGTTGGATAATCCCTTTGAAGCAGAGATTATTTTTCCCATCCAGTACTTCTCCCTCAGTTCTTGGTGAGAAACCAGACCTTGCAACAATCTTTAACTTTCCAGTCCCCACCATGAATCCCGTTTTCCCCAAACGCCAACGCAAACCCAGGCCTGCAAGACCCCCATCACCACCCAGAAAACCGTTATTGAACCTCTCGTCCACGAAGCTTACTGAAGCTGAAATGTCACTATTAAGTAAAGGTTTATTCTTTTCCCCCATTCCAAAAGTTAATCCTGCTAACATTTTTTCTGACGTGGTAAACTTGACGAGGAGTATTAAATGGCGGCACTATTGGTCCCATAACCAAACCCCGCCGCCTATTGACGAAACAGCCCGAAAGAAGGGCTTACCGACAGGAACATCAAAGAACTCTGTCTTCCACGACCAGTCATCTCCCATTTATACTTATTACCAAAAATACATAAGCCAGGAAATCCCGGGAGACCAATTGGGTCAGGTATAGGATCCCCGGGAGAAAGAATCTCTTCCTTTGTTGAATATCACCTGCAACCACTATCCTCAGCCCTTCCTTCATATATTAAAGACACCTTCCATTTTTTAGAAATCTTGAATGATTTGTCCTTGCCCCCTTCAAAGTCAATTTTATTAAATACCACAGATATCACTTTGTTATACACATCAATTCCCACTCCCGAAGGGCTTGAGTCCCTCAAATATTTTGTTGTCCAGCGGCCACCACTTAGCGCCCCCTCCACTGAGTTTCTAATTGGTCTTGCAAAACTAGTCTTGACCAAAACGCCTTCACTTTTAATGGTGATACCTATTTACAAATTTGGAGGTACAGCGGTGGGTACTAAAATGGTCTCTCCTTATGCCAATTTATACATGGGCCAACGTGAACAAAAGTTCCTGGCCTCCCGCCCTTTGCAACCCCTCGTCTGGAAAAGATATCTGGATGATATTTTTATGATTTGGACCCACAGACAGGGATCCCTATCCTCATTCCTAGAGGACTTTAATAAGGCTTTTTCCATCAAGCTCACATGGAATATATCTAAAGACGAAGCCACTCGTTTGGATGTTGATACAAAACTAGTAGACAACCACTTTGTCACTGGTGATCACATCAAGCCCACTAACAAACAGCAGTATTTACATTGTTCCAGCTGCCACCCACCACACTTCAAGAGGTCGTTACCTTACTCTCTCTCCTCTCGGGGCCACCGCATCTGTAATTCTCAAGAAACATTAGAGAATTAATTAGAATCCCTAAAAGAATCTCTGCTTCACCGCAACTCCTCAACAGAAAAATCCTACCTACAAACCGAACTTTCCAATTCTAAACCTAAATCCCATAATGCCCAAACTCCTAAACTGGTTACTAAATATTTCCTCAGGATAGAAGATATCAATACCAAGATACACGTAGCCCTCCCTATTATTCAGAACAATCCATCCACCCTACTACCACAAAAACCTAGCATTAGGTACAGGAAAGCCCTTGCCCTCCAAGATATACTAAATAGAAAAAAACTGTCTTCCAAAACCCACAAAAATTCACCAAATCAAGGTACTTGGCCTTGTAACAAAAGCAGATGCTTATCATGTCCTATTTCTAAAAACTTGCAACACGTTCTCCAGTTTCAACACCCACTTAACATATAAGATCCAATCCTCATCAACATCCTAAAATCGTGTATACGTGCTTCAGTGCAAAATTTGTCCTGCTTTCTACGTAGGAAAATGTACTACGCCTCTAAACCTCAGAATTAATAGTGATTATCCTGTTCAGAAACACAGTCCCCTCTTCCCATAGCAAGGCATGCACAGAATCATTTAATAACGTTTTCCAAGTTCAAAAGATTGAACAGCTTCCCGACCCGGTTTCAAATATGCAACTGAAGGCGAGAGAGTGCGCCTATATCCACAATCTCAAAGCCACTTTCAGACCTGGTATCAGTTCCCAACAATAAGAGGATTAGGTAAAACCCAATCGTTTTGCTCTTCCTTTGAGTCCCTTCTGCTACACAATACCCAATGTCTAGTAGTTCACAGAGCGTGAAAGGATCACTCTGTTTGAAAGTAAATTTCGCCTTCTTTCACGTTCTGTCAGCCTGATACTCGTCTCGGCATCTTGTAACTTCTGGTCAGGTCTTTTTCACCGAGCAGAGAGCTCCTTTCAGGTTCTGTCAGCCTGATAATTAATTGCAAGATCGAAAAATACTGCTTTAGGGCATTGAGAACAGTATCAGGCTGACAGAGTGTGAAAGGAGCTCTCTTTTTGAAAGTAAATTTCGCCTTAAGTAAAGTAAATCGAAAAAGGTGTCTGGATGATTCATGAGGCCGAGAACGGTATCCGGCTGACAGATCGTGGGAGGAGCCTTCTAGACGTATTTTGCGATCTTACAGAGAGCTCCTTTCACTTTCTGTCAGCCTGATACTCGTCTCGGCATCTTGAAACTTCTAGAAAGGTCTTTTTCACCGAGCAGAGAGCTCCTTTCAGGTTCTGTCAGCCTGATACTCGTCTCGGCATCTAGTAATCGCAAGATCGAAAAATACTGCTTTAGGGCACTGAGAACAGTATATCGCTGACAGAACGTGAATGGAGTCTAAAAATACGTCTAGAAGGCTCCTTCGACGATCTTTTTCGATCTTGCAATTAATTATCAGGCTGACAGAACCTGAAAGGAGCTCTCTGCTAGGTGAAAAAGACCTGACCAGAAGTTACAAGATGCCGAGACGAGTATCAGGCTGACAGAACGTGAAAGGAGCTCTCTTTTAGATAAAAAAAGACGGACAATAGATTGAAAAATGCCGAGACGAGTATCAGGCTGACAGAACGTGAAAGGAGCTCTCTGTAAGATCGCAAAATACGTCTAGAAGGCTCCTTCCACGTTCTGTCAGCCGGATACCCTTCTCGGCATCTTGAAACATCCAAACACCTTTTTCGATTTACTTTTGACTAAAGGCGAAATTTACTTTCAAACAAAGAGCTCATTTCATGCGCTTTCAGCCTAATGCTGTTCTCAGTGCCCTAAAGCAGTATTTTTCGATCTTGCGATTATCAGGCTGACTGAACATGAAAGGAGGGAGCTCTCTGCATGATCGAAGAAGAGTGGTCGGGAGTTTCAAGATGCCGAGACGAGTATCAGGCTAACAGAACGTGAAAGGAGCATCTGTAAGATCTTAAATTACTTCTGGAAGGCTCCTTCCACGTTCTGTCAGCCTGATACTCTTCTCGGCATCTTGAAACTTCTAGAAAGGTCTTTTTCGTTATGAAAGAGAGCTCCTTTCAGGTTCTGTCAGCCTGATAATCGCAAGATCGAAAAATACTGCTTTAGGGCACTGAGAACAGTATCAGGCTGACAGAGCGTGAAAGGAGCTCTCTTTTTGAAAGTAAATTTCGCCTTAAGTAAAAAAAAAGTAAATCGAAAAAGGCGTCTGGATGTTTCACGATGCCGAGCGGAGTATCCGGCTGACAGAACGTGGAAGGTGCCTTCTAGACGTATTTTGCGATCTTACAGAGAGCCCCTTTCAGGATCTGTCAGCCTGATAATCGAAAGATCGAAAAATACTGCTTTAGGGCACTGAGAACAGTATCAGGCTGACAGAGCGTGAAAGGAGCTCTCTGTTTGAAAGTAAATTTCGCCTCCTTTCACGTTCTGTCAGCCTGATACTCGTCTCGGCATCTTGTAACTTCTGGTCAGGTCTTTTTCACCGAGCAGAGAGCACCTTTCAGGTTCTGTCAGCCTGATAATTAATTGCAAGATCGAAAAAGATCTTCGAAGGAGCCTTCTAGACGTATTTTTAGACTCCATTCACGTTCTGTCAGCGATATACTGTTCTCAGTGCCCTAAAGCAGCAATTATATTAATTGCAAGATCGAAAAATACTGCTTTAGGGCACTGAGAACAGTATCAGGCTGACAGAGCGTGAAAGGAGCTCTCTGTTTGAAAGTAAATTTTGCCTTAAGTAAAAAAAAAGTAAATCGACAAAGGCGTCTGGATGTTTCACGATGCCGAGCGGAGTATCCGGCTGACAGAACGTGGAAGAAGCCTTCTAGACGTATTTCCGATCTTACAGAGAGCCCCTCTTACGTTCTGTCAGCCTGATACCCGTCAAGGATCCATGAAACTTCTCGACCAGTCTTTTACGATCATACAGAGAGCTTCTTTCACGTTCTTTCAGCCTGATACTCGTCTCGGTATGTTGTAAGTTCTGGACAGGTCTTTTTCACCTAGCAGAGAGCTCCTTTCAGGTTCTGTCATCCTGATAATCGCAAGATCGAAAAATACTGCTTTAGGGCACTGAGAAAATTATCAGGAAGTGAGAGCGTGAAAGGAGCATTCTAGACGTATTTTTCGATCTTACAGAGGCTCCTTTCACGTTCTGTCAGCCTGATACTCGTCTCGGCATCTTGTAACTTCCAGACGTATTTTTCGATATTAGAGAGAGCTCCTTTTACGTTCTGTCAGCCTGATACCTGTCACGGATCCATGAAACTTCGCGACCAGTCTTTTGCGATCATACGGAGAGCTCCTTTCACATTTTGTCAGCCCGATACTCGTCTCGGCATCTTGTCTTTTCACCAATCTTTGGAGTTCTAACAGAGAGCTCCTTTGACGATCTGTCAGCCTGACACTCGTCTCGGCATCTGATGTTTTTGGTCAAATAAAATATGATAGCAGCAGCAGCAGAAAAAACAATTCCTAAAACAAAGTCTCTTCCCAGGCATGTTCCTGTTCCCTGGTGGAATAATGAGTGCCAAAAAGCAAGAACAAATAAATAGGTTAAAACTTCTTAGGCAGGTACAGAGAGTCCCAACAGATAGCCTATTAAACCCACGCCAGATATATTTATAAAAGAAGCAAACGAAGCTCATGACAAAATTTTGTTTCTTTGGGAGAAATTTAAAAAGATACCTGGGAGACGATGAATCGATACCTTTACATTTCCCCGATAATCCTTTACACTCATTTAACATTCCCTTTACAACTGGAGAATTCAATCACGGCTCCCGGCTTAGACTCCATCTGCATAGCTACGCCCAAAAAACTGTCAGAACTGAACAAGGCTAAAATAAAGAACTACTTTAACCACATATATTTTTCCCGAACTTTCCCGGAAGATTGGACCAAAGCAATTATTATGCTAATTCCTAAGAAAGGCAAGCCGCTAAACAAGATGTCAATTTTCTGTCCCATCTGGCTAACCTCATCATTTATTAAATTGATGGAAAAAATTGTTGCTAACAGACTATTGTGGTTTATCGAGAAAAACAATCATTTTAACCATAACCAAAGTGAATTTCGCAAAGGCCGCAGCACAACTGACAACCTTGTACAACTCCTAATAAAAACAAACTCCTCGCAGTATTTTTAGATTTGGAACATGCCTTTGACAGCACCTCGCACAGGCATATATTGGTGGCTTTAATAAAGATGGGCATAAATGGCAATATGCTTTATTTACTCAAAAATTTTCTGAATAGTAGACGATTCGTGGTGTGATGCGGTACCCAACTCTCTAACGAGTTTAGATAGGAGAACGGAGCACCTCAGGGTAGTGTGCTGAGCGCTTTACTTTTCTGTGTGGCTCTAAATGATTAATTAATGATTAACAAAGCGCCTTTCAAATACAGGAAAGGATTGTTATAAACAATAGTACCATCAAATATTCAGAAGCAACAAGATATTTAGGTCTCACCTTTGATAGAACTTTATCCTGGAGGTACCACATCAAAAATGTAAAAACAAAATGTATGCAAGCAACAAACATTTTAAAATTTTTATGTAATACAGTATGGGGAGTGGATAGAACCACAATGATCCTTTTCTATCGATCTCTGATACGATCTAGAATCGATTATAGCTCTGTCGCGTATGCCTCCGCTAGCGTCAGAACACACCTCATGCTTAACTCAGCACAACACTGTGCACTCCGAATCGCTACAGGAGCCTTCAAATCAAGCCCCACAGACAGCCTCAAAGTGGAAGCTGGGGATATGCCACTTGAGCATAGTAAAAATATTAGCTAAGCCATACCACGCACTGCGTACTGGACCTCTCCCTACAAAATAGACACACACAACATAGACCCTCTTTCACAGAATTAGGTATATACTCAATGACCTAAACCTTGATATTCCTACACCTCTACCTCTCCAAGAATCAGTGATGGAACCCTGGACCCTAATGAGCCCTCGATTTAACTTCTCTTTAACCAAGTACCTTAAACAAGAAAATCCTCCTGTTGTATTTTTAAATGAATTTCACAATATTTTGCAAAAAATGCTTCCGTGCTCAGTCATATAAACAAACGGCTCTAAGATGAATAACAAAACAGGGGAAGGATTTGTGAGCAATGCAGGATCATACAGTTTCTCACTCCATAAAATGGCGAGTACATACACTGCAGAGCTAATAGCAATCGACAAAGCTCTAAATGTAGCTATCCTGCTACAGCAACGGTTAGTAGTATGTACTGATTCGTTGTCGTCAATCCTTACTATAAAGAACTTATTCACCCAACATACAATAAAAGATAATATTATATATAATATCCAAAATGTACCGAGAACGAATAAAAGTTACATTTTTCTGGACACCTAGCCATTGTGGGATACATGGAAATGAGAAGGCTGACTATGAAGCTAAACAGGCTACGCAAAGTGGCAATAATTGTAATTCCGTTACTCCACAAGACATAATGTCATTCGTTAAAAAAATAGTAATAAGTAAATGGGAGGATCAATCTATGTAAGAGAAAACAAACTTCGAAAAATCAAGAAAACTGTGTGTCTATGAAATTCATCTGTCAGAAAGCATAGACGCGAAGAAGTAATTTTGTCTAGACTGAGAATAGGGCACACTCGACTAACCCATGGTCATCTTATGGGGAAAAAACCTCCTCCGATATATGAAGATTGTCAGGTTCCCCTCTCTGTGAAACATATTTTAACTGAATGCGTAAAGTATGCAGATAAAAGACAACAATTTAACCTCCCATCAAGCTTATCAATGTTAGGCAACGATTCACGTACAATAGACCGTCTAATAAATTTTCCTAAAAATACTCTTTTATACAGCCAGATCTAACCTCAGTAATTAGAACTTAACAAAGTAATTATTTACTGAATAAATAATAATTAACTCTTAATGAGTAAAAATAGTTGTGATAGTGGGGCATATGTGGGTGGGGAGGACGGGGTTCTGCCTTTGGGTCGTGGCGTCGACCTCTTCTATTACAGCTGACCTGGAGGGTTTGGACGGCTTGGTCCCACCGTGCACACCCTCGTTCACAGACCAGGCATTTCACTAAAGAGCTATCAAGATGGACTTGACATAAGCTGGAAGTCATTTACGGAGGTCGAATTCGGCGTCGCTGGTTGCCTCGTGCTGGGACTGGCTCTCAGTTTGAGTCTCCTCCTTCATGGCTGCATCCCAAATGCTCACGTTCTGAAATGCCGACCTCCATCATGTTTTTGCTTTTCTTTTCTTGCTCTCTTCTTTCGCACTCTTTTCATCGATACCCTACATAAATGGCATTAATAACCAAATGGTTGACATGCCAAAAAAAAAAAAAAAAATCTAAATAGAACCTTGGCATCCGATTACTCTGAAACTTAATTTTTATTTTTAAACAATATTTGCTTGAGTCAATAGTTTTTATCTATATAAGCCAAACAGGACATAAAGTTAACAGTGGGTATAGTGAAAAAGCCAGGAATCGTTTCTTATTGACCAGAAAGTATTTGTATTTAAAATTCTAATTTTTAAACTTATTATATTATTTTTTCTTACAATGTTCATTAAAAAAAAAGTGTAATAAGTATAAATAAATAAGGGAATCAGGTTTTTCTACATAAGTTTAATATTATAAATTATATACATTATAAAATTTCTATTAAAATTGAAAACAAATGCTAACATCAAAGATTTTTTTTTTTTTTTTAAATCTTACTAATAACATCATTTTTCAAAAATACTCAAAAGGATATGCTTTCAAAACTTATACATGCATGTATGGAAAAAATGTATGCCAAAATAATTTTTAAAATATCATAACTTAAATGGTTATCATCTAAATTCAAGTGGCAAAAAATGTCCTTGATTAAATTGATTTTTACATTGCGTTTGATTAATTAAAATAATTTTGAAAATAGAAAATTTAGTTTGTACATAAATATAAGTTCTTAAACTTATAGGTTTCCTTAATGATAATAAATTTACTTTCAAGCATATATGTACAAAATATATACAGAATTGGTTTAAAATTTTAGAACTTCTTTAAAAATCTCCTACTGCCTTTAAAAATTTACTTATCAAAATTATTAAAACAATATACAAGAATCTTATGTACAATAAAATTACTCTTATTCCAATCTTTTGAGATAAAAAATTATGTTCACAATTAAGTACAATGAATGGAAGTTAAAAAATACATTATTATGACATTAATTGATTTCTAATTAAATAAAGTTACAATGGACCATTAGAGAGAAAACCATACTGAGTGTAGGTACCCTGTGGAAGGAATACTGGTATTTCTTTCTTGTCAGTTTTATTGTTTTGTTGGGTTTCTTTACTGTCTTCAATGTTACTGCCAGGCAAAACATTTTTAATTTCTGTTCCGTTCCCAGAGCAAATAGAATTCTGAAAAAAAAAAAAACAAAAAAAAAAACTCAAACAGATCAACAACTTATATTTAGAATGATGAACCTGACTTTTTTAAACAGCATTTTATTATTTTCAAATCCTTAAAGATTAAATTTCAGAAACCTAAAAATTAAAAGGTACAAAATTAAAACTTTAAAATGAAGAAAAGATTCTCAGGTTCTTATTTTTAGGATCCTTCTTTTAGATAAAGTTTTTTTACCCATACCAAACAGGTTAAGATGAAAACTTTATCATCTAAAAGTCCCAATTTTTATTTTAAAATGACCTAAAATGAGCATTGGAAAAAAAATATGTTGTGTAGCTTATACTTTTATAAGCTAATCATTCCATTTCTTAAACTTCTATTTGAAGTCTTTAATTATGGAAATAAAAAATAAATAATTTTTAACAACTATTGATCAGGAGATTTTTACCAAATTTCTGTAAACTAAATTTATATAACATTTACATTTTCAAATTCCTCTAACTTATTACACTTTACATCTACCTCGAAGTGGTTGAAAAAAGTAAGCTTTAAACTCTAATAGAATACTATGCTTTAGAATCATTAACAAATACTTGGGGGTTATCATTCGGTAATTATCTAAAATGATCTTTTTAAATTGTCATTTCTTAACCAGATCAAGCAACGAGTAGCTTTTTTTATGGCTACAATTTAATGTTTTAGCCTACACTGGTACATGAAAGTCATGCTTAGTGACTCATATCATTCTTAAATGTGTGTACACTTTCAATTTTATTGCAACAGAATAGTATAGTTTTGTTAGAGTAGTATAGTTTTGTAACATAATTATTTTTATTTACTAAATAATAAATAAAAGGAAATTTTTCATCGAAGAGATAAAAATTTAATATGAATAACAAAAGTGTCAGTAAAATTTGTTTGTAATTTTAGATGCGTGTGTCTGGCATTGCTCTACTGGCCACAGTTTTTAATTTTTTAAAATGAAATTCATCATTTAACTTTTATATGGAAAACTAAAGTCAAGTGGGAGTAACAAAAGGTTTCTTCGATATAGTAGGCATAATATCCAGTTTAGAGTAATGAAACTCAATCCAGGTTACTGTGTTACACCTAAAATAAATATATTAGGAGTTAAACAGTAAAATTGAATAAATAGAAATAGGGGTTTACTTGAACCTTTTTTTAAACTTTACAGTCTAGAAGGTGTAATAATAATTAGTTATTTTTCTTAATGAAATTTGTGATATTACTTTTAAATGTAAATTTAAAGACTAATCAGTAATTAGAGCAAAATCAGATGGAGTGAGGGATTACCTGTAATGTCGTATGAATGCAGAGTTTTTTTTGTTAAAATGGGTGTAATATTTAGTTTAGTGCAGTTATGCTCAATATAGATTTGTTGATTTAAAAAATATACATTCAATAAGTATGGAGATTACAAGATACCAATAAAAAAATTTATAACACATAAAGACGAAGGGAGGCATTTCAGTGGTCAGTAAAAAATATCTTTGTTACCCACACAAAATAAATAACAAAAGAATAATTATTGTAGTACATTGGAAACTAGAAATGAAACTTAAGATGCTTTCCAACAATTAATCTAAACATATAAGCAATTAACCAGGTATTAGAATGTGTGCTAACATAATTTTCACTTCACTTCATTTACTTACTCCTGCCTATACAGGTTCCTTTTCTATTTCATCAAGAACTGATCAATTCTTCACCCTCTTTGGGAAATGTTACAGACTATGATTGTGACCTAGTATTTTCTAGGATGTTTGAATAGATCATCTAGCCGAATTGTTTTTAAAATGCCACAGAAAAAAATTAATTTTAGCCAAGAAAAAAATATTTTTTTTACTAGGTGGGCATCAAATTCAGCTGTTTCCATACCCTGGCAACTTTCACTAAATGTTGATATTTCTATTTTGGACAAATTGATACTCTGTTTGGATTTACATGATTGTTATTTATATTATACATTAGAATAGGGTTTTTTTTATTTATAAAATATTAATTTTCCCAACTTATTGCTCCTCTTGCACAAAAATTTGTTCATGGTCATAAATCATTTCAGTACAGTACATGGATCTTTGTTAATATTATATTATGGATAACATTTTTTTTTCATCTTATCCTCTCAATAAAATACTTAGCATAAAAGTTTGAAAACATCGGACAGGGAAAAAGCACCCCTGCTCTCTTGAGTATTTTTTGGGCAAGGGCAGACCACTAGGGATGGAGGAAATAAGAAAAAAGTTAGAGGAAATTCTTGATAAGGAAGTATTGATGCAGGAAAAGCACCAATATTTAGTAAAGATTTCTGGAGATAGCAATGATAAATAGGATAAGAGATAAATAGCCAAATACCATTAAGTATGATGGTTAGAACCAAAATAAAATGCAGGGACAATCAGGGACTGATATTAAGTAAACCAGCCATTTTAATTTTAAAAGCTAAGTCTAAAGCACTGAGGATTTATATTAATATCAAAGCCAGAATCAAATATTAACTTGGTTTTTAGGAAGGACAGGTTGCAGTAGCAGATTTAGGTTTTGATTGCAAAAAAATTGAGTAAGTTCAATTTATAAAGGGTAAATTTGATCTATGTAACTATTTTTATAGGTAACTATTTTTATAGGTAACTATTTTTATAGGTAACTATTTTGTTTTAACTTCAATGGGATCAAAAACGTGATTGACAACTTCTTATAAATAAATCTTCAATACTTTTATTACTTATTATTCATAAGTTAGATAAATTATTTGAATTTTTTTTTTTTTTTTTGCTGGGTTAGCCTCCCTTGCAACCACTAAGGGTCATTGGAGGGAGGGGCTATCTACAGGTTGCCACCCCATTCTAAACACCCATGGCTCAGGACAAGCTTCTATTTATAAATAAAAGATTGCCCTGGGCGGGATTTGAACCCGCGGCGTCAGGATTGCGAGACCCGTACGGATCCCCTGAGCTAGCCTGGCGCCCCCAATTATTTGAATTAAGAGCATCCAGATCTTGCCCATAGTAGTAGGAGTGCACTTACATTACTAGCTCTTATTGAAATTAAACAATTATATAATTAAAACTGCATTTCTTATTTCAAATTCACAACTTTTGTCTTGTCTATCCTTTTCTAACCATAACTAAAAAACATTTCATTTTAAATTTGAATAATAAAATTAAATAATTTCTTATTTTACAGGTGTAAATTAAATTTAAATGTTTCAGGGCTTTGCATATTAAAACATGTTTTTATATTAATTTAAATAAAATTATTTACTTCGGCAGAACTGCTTTGTGTCTATCTTGATAGACAATAATAAATAACAAAATAAATTTCATTATATATTATACATCCACAAATTTTTGAGGGGCTTATTACTACTACGTAGAAATAATAAAAAAACTGTAGGACAATTAGAATGTAAAATTTTTCAAAATTCTTAACATTTAAGTGAGTTCAATAAGCTAATTTTTTGTAGAATAATTCAAAAAATGATAGCTAGATTTTTATACAAGAATTTTTCAAACAAATTAAGGTATAGAGCTTTAAATTTTTATTTAGAGTAAACGTATCAGTCCCTGATTGTCCCTGCAGGCTCTTTAAAGTCCATTGACAAGATTGCATTCTTCCTTATTTGATTATTCTTTATAACCTAATAAGGCCCATTTAAGCTTATGTTAGTTATAGCTTACCAAATAGATTATTTACTAAAAGAGTGAGATCAAGTTTTATCATATTTGTTGTATATAATGATATTTATATGCCCTCTTTGTATCTATATATATGTATCACGGTACAAGTCCCAGTTCTTAAAGAGCCCATAGTAAGTAATATTTGACCATGTTGAATTTATTAATAATATCTTATGTGAAAAGGTTTTCCCAGTGTTTCAACCTGTAACTCAACAATGGTTATGGACCCAGGCTTGCTTATGTGTATGTGGTCTCAGATTTAATTTAGTAAAAGTCGAAAGCATCTACTTTTGTGATAATTCCTGGGCCACGAGAATTATATCATGCAAGTTCCAGATGAAGGCCTTATTAAAATTGGAAGACCAAAGGGACATAATTCAAAGCAAGAATAAGCAGAATGACCCCAAAACCTTTCAAAATATGTTTACTTGAATATGGCAGCCTTATCCACCATGTAGGAGAAGTGGATCTTCTAAGCAGGTATGGGACACAATCCAATCCTTGTCTAAGGACTCTTTAAGTCTTGCAAAAAAAGAAAGATTGCTCCAGCAACTCATATTAAGGCGATTAGATGGTAGCAGTTTAATGGAGGTTTACATAATCAGGATTATTTCCACCGCCCAAAGGTTCCAAGAAATAAAGTTCGACATAACAGACGAATGGTTGGTACTATTTTTTAAGCAGGATTGCCTGAGGAATATAAACCTAAGATTATGGGTCTCGAAAGCAGTGGCACCCCAATTATAGTTGTTACTATAGACTTCAAATCGACTAATCGATCACCCAATCAAAGCAGATCGAGTGCTGGGGCACTGTACATCAATCAAGCAAGCGAAAAACAAAAATATAATCAAAACAACTTGTCCAAGAAGAATATCTAGTGTTTGAAGTTTCAAAAAATGAGACATATAGCCTATGAGTGCCGTGCTAACTTATATATATCGATGAATTAAAATAAAAGAAGTCAGGAGTGTTATATTAATTCAAGTGGATTAGTTCACTTAATGCAACATAAATTTGGAGAATTAAGCAAAATAAAAGACATGGTTAACCCAATCAAGATTTATGTGTTTAACAATGAACAAATTGAGACCAAACAGGTGAGTGAAATTTTTCTCAACCTCTCAGAGGGCAAGGAAACTTTAACTATAACAGCTAGACGTTATTATACCCCCGACTAAAAGTAAACTTTAAGACAGTAAATGGCAGAGAAGGGAAATAAAATTGTGATTAAAAAAAGTGATAGTTTAGTGACTTCTGATACAAAACGTGAAATACGCATATCTGGTAATCAAACTTTCTTTCCTAAATGATTTTGGTAGTGGTATGTAATCCCACGTTAAATTTTATATAAGAAATGCGAAGGGAGCCAGAAAAAAAAATCTTAATACCACAGCTGGAACTCGAACCTGGGTGCAGTGGTCAGCATACTTGCCCAGGAAGCAGGAGACCCGGGTTCGAGTCCCGGCTGAGGTAGTAAGATTTTTTTCTGGCTCCCTTTGCATTTCTTGCATAAACTTTCTTACCATTTAAAAAGAGTAAGTTTTGAGCTAAGGAGCCCCTGGAGCTTTTACATACTGATCAGTGTGGTCCTATGGAAACAGTGCCCATTGGTAGAAGTAGATACTTCTTTATATTAGTAGATCTAGGGAAAGTCTTAGAGTACGATCAAGTTTTATTATATTTATTGTATATAATAATATTTAAATTCTCTCTTTGTATCTATCGATTATGA
>KZ807474.1:168979-181976 GCA_000696205.2 Oncopeltus fasciatus | reverse complement strand
TCAAGATGTGACGTCATTACATATATATATATATATATATATATATATATATATATATATACATACAAAGACTGTAATGTGCATATGCCAGTTGTTGAGCAGCCTGGGGTATGTTATCTTTGAAAATGTGAAATTCATAAAAAGTATTATATGTGTAACAGTTTTCACAGTGTTTCAATCTGTAACCCGACATTTACTCTCTTGAATATAAAAGAAAATTATTAAAGTAAATATAACACTATGAATAATTTTAAATGTTCGTTAAAATAATACTTCATAATACTCAGGTAAGTGATAAAAATTTTTCTTATGACTTAGTCTCTCAACACTTTATTTAATACAAAGTTTTGGTTATTTTGTCTAGTTACCCTATAAATAAAAGAAAAACATTATTACATTCCATAAAACAATAAAAGATTCATATTATAAAATGAACAAAACAGAAAATATGTAACTTCATAATAATAATGAAGACATAAAACAAATAAACAGATAATAATGTAATCCAGGAAACTTAAATGAACTTAAAATCATTTTATCATATCAGTGCATAAATGTAAAAAATAATACTACCATCTATATATTTTTTATATATCAAAAATCAAAATGCAGAAACAAATTATATCAAGTTTCAATTGTTTCTAAGAGTTAGTTAATTTTTATAAAGGTGTTTTCTGACAATTACACAGAACCCAGAATAATGAGTACTAAATAAAGTGTTATGAAACAAAGATCATTTTAAAAAAATTTTGTCACTAACCTGAACGTGACTTATGTTGCCAGTTGAGGATACAGAGTTAATGGCGGATTGGGATGCATTCAACCAAGGATTGGATTGGACTTCTGTAGGTAGCATTATTGTATCTTTCTGAGGCTTTGGCTAAAATTAGAGACCATTATTTCAAAACAGTAAGTTATAGAATACAGTATCAAATAAATGAAAAATAAATCAATTTAAAAGCAAAATAGGAAAATTTTCAGATATAAAATAAAGAAATAGAAAATATTCTATAGAACCAATTATTTAAATTAAATTTGTTCTATAAAGGAGATATAGATCAAAAAGGTAGTCAAAATGTTTATAATAGAAAGAAAAAAACAATTTTCTCTACAGCCTTGAAGATGTTAAAACTCTAGGCCTAAATGTTAGCTAACAATAAAAATATTGTGTTTATCAACATTTTGACAGAACCCCAACTAATCCTTTAATTCCCCTTTATAATAATATTCATTAACTATAAAAGTATAACAGAACTGTAATAGAAAATATGCATCATTCTAAAGAAGTTATCCGCATAGACTACACTAGATGGTCTCATACAGTTACACTACTGCAGTAAACTTGTGAGAAAAATACAATCCTAATAATATTTAACAATATAGAGTTTCTTTCTATTCAAGTAATTAGTAGTATAATTTTTAGCTTAATCACAAGAAATCACAAAGAATAGTTTCAATTTGTGATCAAATCACAAAGAAACAAAAAATATTTCATTATGTATGTATACATTTTGTTAAATAAATAAATGCTTGTACTTAATAAAAATTTCACTTTTACCTCAAGTTTTATACAAAAAGCAATATTATAATATAAAGTATAAGAAAATATAACAAAGATCTTGGCCAAAATTTGAAGTTCTACCCCTCATTATACTTATGATGCATTTATTCCGAAACATTTATTTGTAAAATTTCAATTAAGTTAAATTGAAAAATAAAACTATTGACAAATACATGCAGCCTTTCACAAGTAGTATGAAAATGCAAGTTTCCACAGTGGTGTGAATCTTTAATGGATAACATAAAAGGTTCCTGTTAGTTTGTTTTTTCTTATCTTATCCTTATGTTTTCTTTGCCTAAAAAATAATTGCAATCTGTTGTTATTTCAAACCTGGGATGATTATATTTGAGAATGTATTAATTATTTTTATGATCATGGAGTTTTGACTAAGCTACAAAACTTTTAAATGGTAAATTAAAAAGTAATTAAAAAAAAAAAAAAAGAACAATAAGATTAATTAAGTTCTGCTATTTATATACAATGTAGGAAATCATTTCTTTAGTATTTTATACTTATGACTCATGCCATTTCCCTCTCTGCTACAAGTTTTTTTTTGTTTATGATCCTGTTAATATTAATCTTAATAACACCAGAGACTCCAGTTACTCCTGAACCAACAAATAAACAAACAAAAGTTGAGTTCAAATCTTGAATCTATACTTCTATGCCCACATTTATTTAAAATTTTTATTTAGACTTTTACTTTCCACATTAACCTTTATTTTTTCCTTAATATCATTTTATAGGGAGTATCTCATTTATCTTACTCTAAATTTTATAATCAAAGTATACTCTTTCTGATAAACTCATTTATTTCATTTAATTTTTAAATCTTTATTTTAAATTGTCTGATATTAATTATCTAAGAATGACACACTAGCAATTGAACTATTCATTATTTATCCTCATTTAATATTCTAAAAAGACGCTTTTTAATTTTTTTTTTAAATTTTTTTATTTTAATATAGATTAGTCTGAAAGTGGCAGTTGAAATGGAGGAAAGAGATTCTCTTATACCGAAAATGCAAATTATGATACATTAAGAGAAGCAAGGTATATATGATATATATGATAAATTACATTTACAAACAATGTATATGGCTTGATGCATAAAAACTTCTATATCTACAATCAAAGAAGTTTTTATATGCATATGGTGAATACACAGACCTCTTTTCATTGTTACAGCAAACAGAATTATTAATGTTGGATGCCTGAGAACAGATAAAAATATTTCAGTATAATCTATGCCGAACCAAGCATAACCCTTAGCTATGGGCCAAGCCTTATATTGGATTCGGTCACCTTCTGGTTCTGTCCTCTTAGTAAAAATTCATTTGCTTTTTATTAATGGTTTATCTTTTGGTTTTTCAACCAAACTCTACATTTCATCTTTTGTGGGGGCGCCGGGATAGCTCAGGGGATCGGTACGGGTCTCGCAATCCTGACGCCGCGGGTTCAAATCCCGCCCAGGTCAATCTTTTATTTATAATATAGAAGCTTGTCCTGAGCCATGGGTGTTTAAAATGGGGTGGCAACCTGTAGATAGCCCCTCCCTCCAATGACCCTAAGTGGTTGCAAGGGAGGCTAACCAAGCATCTTTTGTGAGTGAATGGTATTCACGTTGTATAGTATCAATCCATTTTATCTGTCAGGCATCAGTATAACTTTACCAACTATATTTGGAAGATTGGTACTAATTATAAATTTACTGTAGTCCTTGTAACAATTAAGTGCTCTTCTCTCCCAGTCTTCATCAATTTTCTTCTAAATTTTTTGTAGTTTACAGATAACAGTAAATAACAATAATAAAATCATCAACTACTCTGAATTAATCACTGGAACTTTATTTATGATCATCACTTGATATAGTATCATCAGAATTATCATTCTCATCACTTGATTCTGCCGGTTTACATTTTATAGGAACTATGATATTTTTGTATTCTTTAAGTGCATTTGTTGTACTATTTTACTCTTTAAAACAATTACAATAGTCATATATGTAACATTCTGTGGGCCAAGTAACCTGTGGTCTTTCTGGTATTAAGAATGTCCAGTATAGATAAATTCTTTACTCTAAGAATATAAGAAGAAGAATATAATATCTTCTCTAATCAGGAATCTTTGCAAATACTATCAGACCAAAATTTTTTAAATGAGCTAAATTTACTATATTTCCATTCCTGGACTCTTCTGGTGTTTTCCCAACACACCACTTTTAGTTTGTGTTCTACTTTTTTTTAAATTTGCAGTACATACTTCACCCCAATACCTTTTACGCAGACAACCCAATTTCATGTAATAAATATCTAGTTTTCTCAATTTAGATTAAATTTAACCTCTCTGTTTAGATATGTAAGTTTCTGATAATTTATACCACATTGAGATAATAATGTATTAAATTACAAATTATATAAGTCACTATGGACTAGGTCTATCATACCTCTTATTCTGGTATCTCTAGTCTTTTAAGACTAAAAGAGTTATGAGTCTTGCTCATATTTTATGATACACAGTTTTCTGCATTTCTAGGACCTTTAATCAAAATGCCATTTGGTTACAGTATACAATATCTGTTTGCATGCATCAGTCTTTAGAGCAAAATTGAAGCGATTACTTTGCTAGTAATTTAAAAAACATTATTCTCTTTGCTAAATTTAGTATTTAATTTACAAAAAATCCATTTTTATTGTTTCTACAAAAAATAATACTTTCATCTTTGCATTATATTTTAAAGTAATATTTTTCTTTAAATTTTCAAATGTGCCTTTTTTCAGTGATTTTACTTACAGACTAAATTGCGAGCAAAATCAACACATATGGCATTTTAAATTCTTATTTCTTCACTAAGTTGGACGTTTTCACTTCCTTAGCTTCTTTGATTTTTAAATTTTTATATCTTAATTGTTTAATACAGATTTATATGTGTGGAAGCTCTGCAATTAACTAATACTACTGCTACATCGAGTTTTCCATATCATTAGTCAAAGCTACAAATAACTCTTTACTTTTGTCACTTTTCTGGTTTTAAAATTATTTTATGCTGGCTTATTGAAGTTAATTTTATCTTAATTTTTATTTGGTCATTCAAATTTTTTATTTTTTTTTAAACTAAAAAAAAAGTGTGATTTAACTACACCATCAAAAATTACACTAAGGTTTACCTGACATTACCTCATGTGCATAAATCTCTGTGCTGATAAACTACTAGAGATAGAGTTTGAAGAGATTTCGCAACAAACAACTGTCTATAAATTCCTTTATCTTCATATGTATTCTATAATTTTTGTCATAATTCTTTTGCTATCATCAAGCCAATAAAAACTGGACACAAATTATCTTTTAACATGAAATTAGGGATGTAAAATGAGAAGGTCTATATCTTTTGTCATCATCAATATATCCCAAAAGATCTTTACCAACAAAGGAATTTTCTATTCCAAACTTCTATATAGAATGATTTAAGTAGAAAATAATTCATCTAATAATGATTTTATAGAACTAAACTCCAGAAATGCATTAGCATATAATTAACTCCTTACCTACTGCCCTAACTCTGGGTTTATAACCTTTTGGAAACAATTATTTAATTCTATGTAACTTAAAACTCTTAAGTTATAACTCCCTTAATTGGGTAAGACATGATAGATAACAACAAAGGCTTTAGAAAAATCCATTGTGTTAACATTCATACAAATAGAATAATTTTTAAAAATTTTAAATATTTCCAACAAAAATGATAATATTTTTATAATTCTTTAAAGGTGTTTGCTGAAGAATTATAAATAGTAATCATGTTAATGGTTAGAAAGTGCAACAAAAAATTAAAAAATCTATCTTTGTAAAATAAAAATAAAAATTTGCTTAATAAAATATATGCAAATAAATATCAACAATAATAAAATTTTATAAAACATAACATTCTCACCTCCTATTAATTTCCCAGGAAGCAAAAACAAAGAAATCCGCAATACACTAAGCGCCATTACCATTTCTAAAAAATTAAATTGAATTTACATGCAATATTAAAATATTATTACTGGTTTGTAACTAGTAGCTTATTTTTATTGTGATTTATAGTAGGTTTAAAATTCACAATAAAATAAAGTAAATAAGAGCTGCTTTTAAAAAGAGAGGGGGGTATCTTCCCCATAAGAAGAACACAATAATGAACTAAAAGCATATTAGAAAAAAAAAAAGGAACTGTTATAAATTACAATAGCTGGCCTATCATGTAGATTACAAGAATGAGAGGTCAGCACTTCAAAATAAAAAATTAAGTACTGTCATGGAGTATAAACTATTGAATATCATTGCATTGCAATAATATATTAAATTAATGCAGTAAAAAATGTAACATGTGGAAAATTAATAATTATAGTTAAATTATTCAACTTCATGCACAATAACATGAGGCAAGTTGTAATGTTTATTTCCTCAACTCATGAATGTTTGATGTAACAACTAACCTTTTTAATTAATAAGTAGGAAGAATAACCAAACAAATTTATTAATATGGCTTAATTATTTTAGTTCATTAAATGAGATAAATAAGATAAATGTAATTAAATTCATAGAAGCACTGTTTTATACTTCACATTAATTAATTGATCACTCTAACATCACTTCAAAATGAACTCAATGGTATGTTTCAGTATTAATTTATATAGCTGTATTTAAAAGAATAAAATTAAACTAATACAGGCTGCATTTAGAATAGACTAAATTAATTCATTTATTACAAAAATTATGAATTTTTTTAATTACTCACTTTACTGTTCATATTTGTCTCAATTATTTATTTTGTAAAACTGAATAGGTTACATAATTTAGATTTTTTTTTTTCTTTAATGGCTTTAAAAATAGTTATGGTTAAAAAAAATTTTCCAAATCGATCTTCCCATTAATAGAACAAACGTATCCATTAATTTACTGATGCATTTTCTATCAGTGTGAAGACAACTATATATTAGTAAAAAACTAAATTGAGAAATAATCAAGGGGACAAAAAATGAATAGTATACGAATTTAATATTCCTTAACCTATGAAAGTAAATAAATGATTGTAATCATAATGTGACTGACATAGATTTATTTGCTTTTGTATTTATACACTCAGTTTATATAAAAGTTAATGAAGTGAAATAATGCTTAATCAAAGATTTTTCTTAGAGAGTTCCATTTATCATTAGTGGAGCATCAGAATGGAATTCACATAGTTGAATCCTGCTGTGGCAGAGCTAAAATTTGTAAACACTTCAAAGATTTTTAGTTGATCTAATCTAATTCAGATTGGCTTAAGCTTACTAGAGTTGAAAGAAATGGAGAAATAACTTGGAATTAATTTAGCTCTCACAGAGCATTTAGGAGCATAAAAAATTTCCAAAGCTATCAATTGTTATAATAATGTAATTTCTAAACAAATCTATCAAATTTTGGATAATGAATCTACTCCATAACTTTTAGAATGAATATTTTCTCACTTAGAAGCAAAGAACTTCATGGCATTCAGAGAAAATTTTGGAAAATATTTTCAGTTCCTACTTTTCATGAACAAAACATATGCTTTCTATGTATTTTTAAAATTTGAAAGCTCAATTATTTATTTTCATAAAAGATATATCCATTAGCCTTAAAATAAATTCAAATACAATTAACTATTAATTCTAGTATTTTGTATTGATAATTTGATTTACTTGTTTTGTAGGTTATAATTAGTTACTTTCTGCACATGTACAATATGATAGATTAAAATAGCCAGTGAAAACCATATATGCCAGTAATTTTGTTTTGAATTATAAATGAAGATAAAATGCTGATTATTCTAGAAACACAAATTTTAAAGCTGATTCTTCAAAAGAAAATTGCCTTTCCTTTTCATAATTACGACTAAACTTATTTATTAAAAGGCATTTTTCAACTATAGATGAAAACAGTTAACTCCAATGCAACTAAGAGTAAGGGTTTCATACTCAGGCTTAAAACAAATAAACAAAGTAAAGAAAAAGCCAATATTTAATATCTTAATTAAGACATTTGGTTTGAAATATAAGCCGCCATCATCAGTACCAATGAAGACAACATTGGCTTAATAGGTTGTATTGCACCAAATAGAAGCGCTATGACTAGAATAGATTAACCTGATTTTAAGATTGAAATGGTGAAAAGTTCTTGTAAAAATCCAAGGTGTAATTTGTTATACTATTTTGTTACACAGTGGGTTTTTTTTTTCCCATAATGACAAGTACCAGCATATGTACCCAAGAGCAAGGGTCACAAGCCAAGTCCCAGTTGATATTCGAACATAACAGCTAGCACTAATGTAACAACTGTTGAATTATCATGTATTTGAAATTCGGGAGCAGAATCATCCATTAACAGTTGCAGTCTGGCAGATCAGTTAAGATTTCAGCCTGAAGAGCAATCAAAGTCTCAATGAGACAATGGTTTAGGGGATTTAATGCTCACAATGGGTACATAAAATTCAATATAAAGCTATAGAATTTTGCATAGGAAGGGAACAAACATAGGTTCTTTCATTCAGAGAGATGAGAGGAATCTGCCTTTGTTCCTCTAATACATGAAATCAGAGTTTAGGGGCTGTTTTAATCTTTTGTTTTATTACTAAATGAGGGACACTTTTTTTTAGCATAGACAGTCTACTTCCAATAAATTAGACATCTTTACAGCCAAATGTTTTGTGAACCCAATAAATTTCTTAATTTCAATGAAAATATGAATGTTTCTAATAAATCAATTCAATTTTACAAAGGGCACATCCTTGAGAAAATTTCTTTAATAGTCAGCAACGTATGTCCCATAAATGCTTTTTAATAGGTGCATCAGTGAATTCACAGACTATTGGCTAGAGCAGCCTAAAATAAGAATGCTTTAAAATGCTCAGTAATTGCCCAATTTATAAAACTCTAAGAATAAAGTTTTAACTCCTTCAATTAATAAAGTATACTTTAATGGTTATGATACACAAGGAAGTGATTAAAAGATTTTTTTTTAAATTTAAGAAATGATGGCAATCGAGTACCAGACCTCATTGACTTCTTCGTCTGCAAAAGCCTACATCCCCTCCAATCCTTTACCAGCACACTTAATGACCTTTCTTCTGACCACAGTCCCGTACTCCTCACCATGTCACTCCAACCCATCCCAAAACCGACTCCTCCATCACTGGTTAATGGCCAAGTTGATTGGGATAGGTTTAAATCCCTCCTAGAAGACACCATAGACCTCAGAGTTTCCTCAAAATCCCCGAAAGACCTTGACGATGCTGTACAATCCTTCACCTCTGCTATTCAACAATCGTGCTGGATAGCATCCAAACCTACCTCCAAAAAACCTTTTAATCCCAAACCTTTAAACACCAAACCTCTTCCCATGCATATACAGACTCTTATACTATCCAAAAGACGGGCGAGAACCACATGGCAGAGAACACGACACCCATCCGACCACCAAGCTTATAACAAACTGAGCCGTTTAGTGACACGGGAACTCAGATCTTATCACAATAAAGAATTCAACAATTATCTCTCCACACTCACAACAGAAGACAAATCCCTCTGGACTGCCACCAGAAAAATCCTCAAATACCACTCCCCCACCTCTCCTCTACAACGGGATGATAGCACATGGGCAGCGTCCGATGCAGATATAGCTGAGGTCTTTGGCCTTCACCTCAAGCAAACCTTCACTCCTCACCCTGACCCAGAAAACCATTCCAAGAGCACGGAGGTAGAAGAATTCCTTGATTCCTCTCTTCCTATGTCTCTACCTCCTAAAGCGGTCACCCCCTCTGAGGTCAAATGTATCCTCTCCCGCTTGCCTAAAGGCAAGTCTCCCGGGCATGATCTTATTACAGCCAAAATCCTAAACCACTTACCCAAAAAGGCTGTAACTTTCCTCACCTACCTCTACAACACCATTCTCCGAACCACACACTTTCCTCTCCTGTGGAAATTATCCACTGTTATCCTCTTTCCAAAGCCTGGCAAACCCCCAAGTAATCCTTCTTCCTATCGCCCAATAAGCCTGCTTCCTCTTTTTTCAAAGGTCTTTGAGAAGATTATTCTTAAAAGACTAATACCAATTCTGGACGCTCACCAAATACTTCCAAAACACCAGTTTGGTTTCCGAGCCCAACACTCCACAATCCAACAGGTGTTTCGTGTTGTAGATCGCATATCTTCCACTCTCGAGAACAAGCAGTACTGCGTTGGTGCCTTCCTCGATGTGTCACAAGCATTTGACAGGGTGTGGCATCGCGAACTACTGTTCAAATTAAAATCCATTCTCCCAAGCACCCTTTACCTTATCCTTCGCTCCTACCTAACCGATCGATTCTTCAGGGTCCGGCAAGGATTAGATTACTCCAACTATTACCAAGTGGAAGCGGGAGTTCCACAAGGTAGTGTGCTTGGCCCCATCCTTTACATCCTATACACTGCCGATATCCCGACACATCCTAACACATTCCTAGCAACCTTTGCAGATGACCAAGCAATCCTTTCTACCGATGCTGACTCACTTACTGCCAGACAAAATCTCCAACGGCATCTAATGGACATACAGCGCTGGTGCCAGCGCTGGCGCATTAAAGTCAACGAAGGCAAATGCTGTCATGTCACTTTCACACTAAGGAAGAAACAACCTGGCAGAATTTACTTTAATGACATCCCTATACCAACTTCCGACCAATGAAGACGGAGAATATAAGGTATGAGAGTTATATAATACGTATATTATAAATATATGATATTTAAAAAAAGTATTCTTCAACAATACAAATAGAGCTATAGTTGTTTAAACATTCAATAACCATAAAATTCTTTTGAGACTGAAAACTTCAACTTAAATTTTGGCAAAAATTATTCTTTTTGTTCACCCTTATTTATTAGACATCAAATAATGATCTTAAATAAATTATTTCACTTATCTAAATGAAACATTTAATTTTATACTCTTTCAGAAAGATGCCTTTTTGATAAATTATTAAGGAAATTATTTCCAAATTAAAAATACTAAAATACTGAATTTGCATTTACGCTTTTTCTTTTGTAGAATCAGCTATTTACAAGCTAACATATGAATATTAGGCGTTACATGGGGTTTGAGGTGGCATTGAAGAGTCATATCCAGGTCCAATAGTGTTCATAATACTCTCAATTCTGCCTCTACTGGATTTTACATCAGACAAGAAAGGATCCATTGAGCTAGCTGAATGAAGCCCTGCCTTCCTTCCCTAATATGAGGATGATTGTGAATGAAATATATTAAAAGGATTTGCAGACATCCCATTAAGCAATTTTTCTTACCACTTTAAAGCAGTACTATTTTATATGTACATATATATATTCGAACATAACAGCTAGCACTAATGTAACAACTGTTGAATTATCATGTATTTGAAATTCGGGAGCAGAATCATCCATTAACAGTTGCAGTCTGGCAGNCCAGCATTTAGTCCATTGCCTCTTCCCCATATTGTTAAAAAGTATAGCAATTTCTTTTCTTATGTTTCTTTTTAATATATTTTGAATAATGTTAATACAAATTACGCTTAAAGGGTATTTAAATATATTTATATACATTAAAACACCATTCATTACTTATGTTCTCTTAATGTTATTACAGTTGTTTCACAGATAATAAACACTGACTTAAGGACTTATATTCAACACAAATTCAAAAGTAGTAATTGTTTAAATGGAGAGATTTTTTGACTGTAGATATTATTATTAGATGATTTTTACTGTTTCTTTAGGGTTCGGGAAGGATTGGATTACTCCGATTTCTACCAAGTGGAAACGGAAGTTCCTCAAGGTAGTGTGCTTGGACCTATCCTCTTTATCCTGTACACTGCTGACATCCCTACCCACCCAAGTACACTCTTAGCTCTATTTGCGGACGACCAAGATATCCTATCCTCCCATCCCTAATTGGGATGACCTAAAAAAGATGACCTAACTGATATCAACTAAAAAAAATCAAACAATGGTGTGGCAAATGAAGGAAAAAAATCAATGAAGAAAAATGTGTTCAATTTTTAATCGCTAATTTCCAACTGTGGAAAAAAGACTTCCCTGAAATTGTGAAATTTTACAATATTCCTTTACCACATTCAAATTCCGTTCATTACCTTGGGTTCCATCTTGACTCACAACTTACATGGGGAAGAACATACTAAAATTAAAAGACAAGAACTCAATCGGCGATATGGACTTCTATACAGACTCATGAATAAGAAATCCAATCTTATGATAGAGAACAAACTGGCGCTCTACAAAACCTTAATACGACCAATCTGGACTTATGGAGTGGAAATCTGGTGTGCCGCCAAGCCTTCCAACATCCAAAGAATCCAGTCCTTTCAATCCAAAACCCTCATAATAATTGTAAATGCTCCCTATTACATATCCAATTCATCCCTTCACCACGATCTTAATATCCCTTTTGTTCAAGACATCATTTCTTCCCGCTTCACCCTTTTCTACTGTAAACTGCGATACTATCCTAATCCACTAGCACAGACCATGTCTTCCAACTTCAACCCCTACAACCCGCCCCGTCCACTCAAACGAAGATGGCCCCGTGACCTCCTGGGGACATCATCTGTAAATAATTTGAGAGTGGTGTCATTGGTCACCTTCTGTCCTCATGTGATTGACATTGAAGATGAATGTCTTCTTTTTTTTAAATTCATTGTGGTGATCAAATTACAAAATCTTTTTATTTAACAGAATGTAATAAATAAATAAAAGTTTAATTTAAAAAAAATTTTTTTTTGGGGTTCGGTCAAGGTAGATCCAAAAAAAAGTCATAGGAGCATATTTTTGGCTTCTCAAATGTAGGATCAGTGAATATCTTTAACAAATTTTCAAAAGTCGCATCATGGTACTGAGTTTGAGTTGTCGGAAAATGTCGAATCACTGAATTCTAAATTTTGATAATTATTTTCAATATCATTGTACATAATTGAGTTTAATAATTAAATTACAAAGTAGTTACAATATTTCTTACACGCTAACATTAGAATGCTCAATTATTTATGAAAATAGAATTCTATTCTTTGTAATATCAATGAAGTTAAAGGAATGAGAGGTTCATTGAGATAGTTATCAATTTACTGGATATTATGTGCTCTGAAACAGTGTCATCTAGGATTTCCAAGGTAAGTTCTTGGCAGAAGTGAGCCAGGTGTTGGGGAACTTGGGGTACTTTGTTAACTATTTTCCTCCTCTGCAACTTGGCTTTGTGCTTGTTTCTTCTCCTGCTTGATTGTAGTCATTAGAGCCAACTAAGGCTATACTCGGTGAAGCTAGCGGGGCAAACAACCTCCGTAGCTATCAATTTTGAAACTCGAGAGTTTGTACTTCCACTTGAAGAGTTGAACTCTTGGGGATGGAGGGGGGGGGGGGC
>KZ807474.1:140605-168780 GCA_000696205.2 Oncopeltus fasciatus | reverse complement strand
ATATATATATATATATATATAAAAGCCTGAAATTTAAATCAGATACAATATGGGGTAGTGCTTCATCTCATGGGGACATATAAAAAAATAAAACAGTCTCGATGTATCCAAGATTTGACCAAGATAGCCTTTTGAAGAATAATCTCTAAAAAGATATTATTCTTGGAATATGAGTATGAATTACATCTAAATAGACTGCTGATTGTACTCCAATAGAATCTTTTAGCAATAAAAATAACAAAAATTATCTATTAATTTTCAAAAATTTTAATTAAAAAAATTCTGCCACAGCAGGCTCAGATTCACAACTTTTTATTTGCTTTCAAGAGTGCTTCCTCTGCTTCAGGCTCATCTCAGCAGATTAATGTACAAAGAAATACTGATAAGCGCTCATTTATTTATAGCCATAAATAATAATAACATAATAAAATTTCAAATAATTGAAAGAAAAATGGTTTAACCAGGAAGGAATAAACATTCTAAATTCACTATAGATTGGATATATAAATACTAAACAACTTTCCCAACAGACATAATCAATCAACAAGTGATAAATATTTAAAAATAATTATCTAATAAGTTTGAATCCTAAAGTTATAATTTTCAAGTGTTTGAAAAAGTTAAAATTTTACAAAATTTAGGGACAAAAGCTCCATGTTACAGTATGAAATAATAGAAGCTTTCTAATCGTTAAAATTAAATTGATTAATTACTTAATTCCTTAAGTAATTAATCAATTCTTAATTCCTACAGTGAACTGTAGGGACTGTTTTTCATTTTATTATTTTCTAAATTGAGAATGTTGAGAGTTTAACATTAAATATTCAAAAAATAAATAAAATAAAATAAAAATAAAATTCAAACAGTCCCCATTGAGCACCACAGATCAAATAAATATTATGTTACATACAATTAGTCATAAGATTTCATGAAATCTCATTACAATTAACAATTATTGTCAGTATATTTTAACTGACAATGTTATAATAAGTGAATATATTTTTAATGTTCAATAAAATTATATTCATGGACTCAAATAAAAATATTTTTAAACTAACATCACAATTTTTTTTAAATTTCTTAAATTCATAAAGATACTTTGACATGGCCCCAAATAATGTCATATAGCACATCATAAGAACTGTTTTTTTTTTTATCGAGCTATATCACTAGAAATATTTAAAATTAAAATTTAGAAAAAATTATTTTTATAATTAACGAGGAAAAAAAATTAGTTTGGAGTGTCACCAAGATCGGGGGTTAGTGGTCAAGTAAGGGGGCTGCTCACCCTTTCCTCTACAGCAACTTTTCGAGATTTCCAGAGAAATTCACACACTGCAATGACACATGCCACTCCCATTCCACCCATTAGAACGACAAAAACTCCACCAACATTTGCCAGCCCTAGCTCATTTGCAGTACTACTGCTTTTCATAGCTTCTTCCTATTAACAATACAAAAAAGTTCTTATTTTTCAAGTTTATACCAATAAAAAACTTATAATATAAAAATGTATTTTTGTTTAATGAATTTTTCTGAAAGTAGAAGGACAACTTTATAAAAATACCAATGAAGACGTCAGCTTTTGAGAAACTAAATATAGTTTTCCAGTTTAAAGCTCTATAGTAGTTTACTAATAATATTAGTTCTATTAGCTATCAAATACAATAATCTGAGAGAAGATAAAGTTTTCAATTCAAGTGCTCAGCAAAAATTATTTCTGAAGGTATAAGTCATGCTAATTAATAGTCATAATATATTTCACATATAGAGAAAGTAGGAAAGCAAAGACTGTTATTCCTAATAAGAAACAGAATTTTATGAAAAGAAAAATTGAGCAGATTGAGGAATTGAGTGCAAAAAAGATACAAGGATATTTTATGAAGCAGTTAAGTTTATGAGTCAGAGTTGTCAGTAAAAAATATATGGATTCAAAGATAAAAATGGTGTGGGTTGAGATCTCTTGAGTTCTAGGTAGATGGGAAGAGCACTGAGCAAAATTGCTTAACTCTAATGGCAATGAATATATGGCTGGCAGTGGTGAAGAAAGGAACTGCTTATACCTCAGAAGTGGTGAATAAGCCTGATATGCCCAATAAACTGGATATTTCTATTTGGAGATAAACTCCAAAACACAAATAACAGGGAAATTTTCCTATTGGCTCTAGCCTATAAAATATTCTCAAACATCCTCTTTGTGAGGCTCAGTGTATTACTGAAAATATACAGGAGGAATACCAGTGTGGATTTGGGAAGGTGAGAGGAACAGCTGACCAAATTTTTGTATTGAGGCAGCAGCTAATGAACAATACCTGGGAATATAATATTGTAATAAGAAGCAAATTATTAAATGCTTTAAACGAGTCCTGAATTCTACAAAAATTAATACAGTTATTGCCAATGACAATGAATATTTGCAATGCAAAAGTATTTGACAATTAAGCATTAGCTTTCCAATTACAGCTGCGGTTAGACAAGGGTATGCTTTTTCTGCTACATTATATAACATTGCACTTAATAATGTTTTGAAAAACTGGTTTCACCTGGTTGCTTGCTTATTGACTTCTAGTTTGACATCTCATTTACTAACTTACTCAAGTTCATCAGAATCAGTATGATAAGTACTGCATTGCAGAAGACAATCTTAATAGAGTATCTCCAGTTTTTAACTGTGTGTATCTGTGTGCCTAATATATAGATATGCATGGAGTTAATTCCCATGTGGCTTTTAGTTTACAAGTCTCTTTTGTGGGCTCAGTTACAGAGGGAGTCCTTTTATTTTTACAGAAGGTAAAGTACTCGGCTCAAACCATATGATGTACATAAATCTAAACAATTGCTATATTAATTAAATATAAAATAGGAAGCCCATTTAAAAACAAGAAATTAGTAGCTTGGAATCATATAGGTTGAAAAGATTATATTTCAAATTCTTTTGATAACCAGTGTTCATACAGTCTTATTTTTCTCTTGCTTAAGAGATATTGGATTGCTTTAAATTTAAATGTAAAAACTTCAGATTTTTTAATACATAGAGAAGCATTAGTGAATTAGAGATCACTCCAAATTTTTTCAAAAGAAATAAGACATTATAAGAAATCACACTTATAAATTAAGGGTGTTGTGTTTGTTTTGTTTATTTTATATAATTTATTGATTTTTGTAATAACATAGTTAAAATTGATACGTTAAAAAAAGAGTTAAAATTTTAAAATGAAAGTTTCTAGGTTTAAATAAATTAAAATACTCAGGACATATTAGAAAAGTTAATGATAATTTGTGCATAGATTAAAGTGATATTTAAATAGTATTCTAAAAAAAATGTAATATTTCAAAAAGTTTTAAACATTTTAGACCCCATGAACAATAATTTGGAAATAAGTGATGATTTTATAATTATCTCTAATCAGTTAATTATTAATGAACTTACAATACAAAGTATACCAATAAATCTATTAATATTAAGGAATAGAACTACAATTAAAGTATACACTGTTTCATTTATAATCATTTAGAAAAGATTTGCAAAATATTTAGAAAAAATTAAATAAAATATACCCGGCATGATCCCCCTCCTCTTTTCTCTTTCCACCACTTAGTTTTAAGTATGTGAAGCTTTCCTTCCTCTTGAAGTTTGAGTACAGCATTGCTTATTGCTGTTCTGTAAGGTGAATCTGTAAAGTCAAGATATGTCACTCTAAAATATTAGCTAAAGAATACATCAACTATTGCTACATATCATAAAGAAATCTGAATAAGCATATCAATGAAAATTTTTATCAGTTCCATTTGCTCAAAAATACCTAATACAAATGAGTACTTTATCTAAAGTGATGATAACATTTTATATTGGTCTCCTCTTTACAATAAATATATAAATAAGATTCATGATTGAAATTTAATTCATCTCATCATTTACTATTATATAGAGTTATTAATATTATTTACTTTATTTATTTAAAGACATAAATTAGCTTATATGAACCTAGATTTAAATATGAAAATAATTAATAATTAGTAATAAATCACTTTTAAATGCTGGACATGCATCATCTTTACATTATCCCCTTCTCTGATTTTTACACAATCCTATTAGTAATACTATACTGACCAATAACAACATACTTTTTATCCAAACAACCTCTGTTATTAATTTAAATTTCATTAAGATCTATGGAACGACAAAGCTGTAAAATGATAATAAAAATAGGTGCAATCAGTCTAAAAAATCTGAAAAATAGTTAGAAGTTTCCTAAAATCATAGAAATCACTTTATAAATCAATAATTTAAGGGTTGTGTCGTCAATGAAATATAATAAATTTGTACAAGTAATGCAAAGGGAGCCAGAAAAAAAATTTTTTTTCCTTCCGAAAAAATCTTTTCCTCTCTGGCAGAGACTATAATGCAAAACACCTTCAGTGGGGCACTGAAGTCACGAGAGTGACCAACTCCCGAGGTCGTGCTCTGTATAATGTTATTTCCTCTCACAATTTCTCTACTTTATGTCCCTCCTCCCCTACCTACACTGTCACTCACACCCCTCCCTAGACAATTACCACCATCACTAATAAATGGTCCCATTGACTGGCCATTTTCAAAACTCAACTTGAAGAGTCGCTTGACCTCGGAGTCTCCTTGAAAACTCCTGAAGAGCTGGATGATGGTGTCCAGTTCTTTACTGTCACGATCTAGCAGTGTCTCTGGGAGGCAAACTCAAAATCTAACTGCACCCAGTCCACTACATATTCACCAAAGCCCCTCCTCGATTCAATTAAAAACCTTATACTGACAAAGCGTAAAGCTCGAGCCCTGTTTCACAGGTTCAGGCATCCCTCAGACCGTAGGAAGTTCAACCAGCTATCCCGTCTTGTAAAACAAAAACTAGGTGATTTATGAAATAAGGCATTTAATGCCTACCTGTCAAGCCTCTCAACAGCAGACAAATCCCTCTGGACTGCAAATCGCAGAATTCTGAAACACCATGAACCTTCCACCCTCTTGCGTCGAGAAGATGGCTCCTGGGCCTCTTCCGACAAAGACAAGGCCCAAATGTTTGCTCAGCATCTAAGACAAATATTTACTCCTCATCCAGATCCTAACAGTTTGTCCAATAATGCAGAGGTTGAGGAGTCACTGGACACACCATTACCAATGTCCTTGACGATTAGGGCAGTAACACCATCTGAGGTCAAGTATATTATTAACCATCTGCCTAAATGCAAAGCACCCGGCTATGATTTAATCACCGGATTAATACTTCGAAACCTACCCCAAAAAGCAATCATTTTCCTGACATACCTCTATAATAGTGTCCTTCGAACCACCCACTTTCCACTTCTCTGAAAATTCTCTGAAATAATCCTGTTTCCCAAACCCCGTAAACCTGCTCACAACACATCATCCTATCGACCAATCAGCCTTCTTCCCTTAATGTCCAAGATATTTGAGAAAGTTCTTCTAAAACGAATGATGCCTATCATAAATTCCTCAAATATCCTTCCCAATAATCAGTTTGGCTTCCATTCTCAGCATTCTACTGTCCACCAGGTTTTTCGCATTGTAGATTACATTTCCTCTTCCCTCAAGTGAAAATAATATTCTGTCCTGGTGTGTTCTTGGACGTCACTGAAGCATTTGACCGAGTATGGCATTTTGGACTATTATATAAGCTCAAGTCCATATTCCCAAGCACCATATACCTAATCCTTAAATCTTATCTCTCTAACCGTTTCTTTAGAGTTCGGCAAGGAACAGATTACTCCGAACACTCACCTGTGAAAGCGGGCGTTCCACAGGGCAGTGTGCTTGGACTTATCCTTTTTACCCTTTACACTGCGGACATCCCCACTCATCCTAATACCCTACTGGCCCTATTTGCAGATGACAAAGCGATCCTCACTTCCCAAACTAATTCTAAAACCGCTTCCAATATTTTACAAAACCATCTAGATGCCATTCAGCACTGGTGTAGCAAATGGAGAATTAAGATAAATGAGTCCAAATACGTACAGGTAAATTTTCAACTAAGAAAAGATTCTCCCTATAATGCCACATTTAATAATATCCCTATACGCCTCCTTCATTCAGTCCGTTACCTTGGGTTTCTCCTTGACTCACGACTTAATTGGAGCCATCCAATATAATATTAATATAAAATTAATATTTAATATTTAATATAAAAATTAAATGACAAGAACTCAACAGACGCTACGGACTCTTATACAGACTTATAAACAGGCGTTCACAGCTCACAACAGAGAATAAACTGGCTCTCTATAAAACATTAATACGACCCATCTGGACATACGGTGCAGAAATCTGGGGTGCCGCTAAGCCTTCCAACATCCAACGTATTCAATCCTTTCAATCAAAAATCTTAAGAGTTATTGCAAATGCTCCATACTATGTCTCGAACTCTACCCTACATCAAGATTATAATATCCCATTTGTCCAAGACTTCATCTCCACTTGCTTCACACTCCACCACTGTAAACTCCAATTTCACCCTAATCCATATGCCCAATCCCTGTCATCGGACTCCACCGGATCCACCCCAACGACTAAAACGAAGATGGCCTCGTGACCTTCTGGGCCTTAATACCTAAATTAACAGAGTGTGGTGTCGACAGGCTCTTCTACCCAACAAAGTTTGGTTAATGAATAAGCTGACTCCGACTTAGCCTACATTTCTGAAAATGACTTAATCAAGACAGAAGTTGACACTTATTGGCCTACAATACTGATGAAGTAAACTGCCATACCATCCTAATCCACTAGCACAGACCATGTCTTCCAACTCCAATCCCTACGACGGGGAGTCGACTCAAACGTTGATGGCCCCGTGATCTCTTGGGGACATAATCTGTAAATAATCTGAGAGTGGTGTCATTGGTCACCTTCTCTCCCCATGTGATTGATATTGAATGTCATTTTTTTTTTAAATTTATTGTGGTGATCAAATTACAAAATGTTTTAATTTAACAGAATATAATAAATAAATAAAAGTTTAATAAAAAAAATTGTATAAAATGTTTTAAATATTTTTTTCACACCATGAACTCAATTTGAGATAGTAAATTGTTTCCATTAGAATTCTAAGATTGTTATGGCAAAATATTAAAATTTTATGATGAATTATTAAAATAAATTTAGGTAAACAATTTTATTTTCTTACTTGGGGGCATTGCTATGCCATATCCTTTAGAATCAAGCAGACTTCCAATTTGAGTAAGATCACAATTTCTTTCAATAACATACTCAATACTAGTAGATTCCATGAGAAAAGCATAGTTCCCCTTTCCTTTAATAACTCTTTCAACCCCATCAGAATTAGAATCAGTAAAAACACTTGGGCGAGCTGATTCCATAAATGACCACATTCTTTGGTAAGTAGAGAAGTTTGAATCCTTAAAATAACACAAAAAATAAAAGTATTAATAAATAACAGAAAATAAATACCTTTAATAGAAACATTATTGTGTCACCAGAAAGCAATTTTCAACCAATAAAATTTAGTTTATTCTTCTTCTTAAGAAAGGTAAATGTGATTCTCTCTCCTTTTAAAGTCCCTATATGTGCACATTTTTAGTTATAATTATGATTTCACTTAAATTACCTTTATTGCTAAATAAATATAATTTAAGTGATTTTTTTAATAATCTATTTTATAACAGTAATTTTTGTGCAATAGTTTGCAGTCATTTTCTGGGGTGTTTTTGTTAAACAGTCCTGAAGAATACCTGAAATGCAGGCTGAATTGTTCACTGAAATGAAAATTTTTTGGTTAAAAAATTACCTTTTTTTTTTTTCAAATTTAGTGAGTGAATTGAACCATTTTCTCTGATATACAACGAATATTTTTAAATTTTTGGGAAACTAGTTACCCTTTGTCACAGAGAAGTAGAAAAGAACATAGGATGTAGAAGAAAATAAAGAATTAAGCAGTTAAGGGCGAAGAGGGGGTTTCCATATTCCCTATTGCTGTCAGTTAATACAATGGGGTGTGGCGGCTTTGAGAATATGAATATGCATAACTTTCTTATCTACTGTTGTAAACTAAGACATATCAGGAAATTGTTCAATAATTTGAATTAAATCCTTTAGAGAAGACCTGGGAGACAGAGCAGTTTATAGCTCAATGATTTGTGATTATTAAGTCTGAGATTCATGGCTGCAGTACATCTTAAATTACCTTTCATTTTAAATACAAATACCTACTACCAAAGGCAGAACAGACATTGCATTGAAGCACAATTTTTAGATTTCCATTTTTGATGAGGATTGGACCTTAGGTTATTTCACTAGAGAATGTGTTTAATACTGAGGTAGGATAAGCATTGTTAGGGGGCTAGTGAGATTAATGACAGTTTTTTTTTTTTTTTTTTTTTTTTTTTTTTTTTTTTTTTTTTTGTTCAGCTTATTTTGGAGTGAGGAGGTTTTCCTTTATTAAAAGTCAGGTTTTTCTAGTAATAAATAGCAAATAAATGGATTATTCTGAATGATGGGGCAGGCTTCATATATCTTGGTCTTGATACCCTTCCTAACCCAGGAATATATCTAGCTTAAAGAAAATAGAAATATTATTATCAATCAAGAAAATAAACACAGTAAGGTTCAGGATTTATAGGTGTAATACTAACCTTGAAAAATGCGACTGTTGAACCACCTCTAAGTGCCCCATATTTTATTTTAGTTTGCTTAGCAAGATCCTCAGCACTTTCTATTGGAGAATCCATCCTTTCAACAGTAAGAAATGCTGCGAGATTGGCTGTGTATGATGAAATCATGATGAGAGTGAAAAACCACCAAGTTCCAGCCACCATCCGAGTTGAAACAGCCCTAAATCGCATAGAATTGTTAGTAGAATGTACCAATCTTGTTTAAATGAATAACAATAGCAGACTTATTATTTTATATGGTGCCTTTGTGTCTGTGTACATTAAAAACTGTCAAAAAGAAGTTACAACAACTAACTGCTAAGTATAAATGTAGTTAAAAATTGCTTATAAGCAAATATTCTTTTCTTTCAATTATTGTAACGTTTTTAATTAATCATAATTTGAGTTTTATAAAGAAAATTGTAAGTCATCAGACATAATCATCTGAATTAATAGTGACTATCGGCAGTTATAACTGCTTGTAAGAGAAATAGAGATTTTTAGGAAACAGAGATTGTAATCTAAATAATAAATGGAAGCTTATGAGTCAAAAAGAAAGCAGCTAGTAAGCAATATCTATCCCTTGTGTAATAAAAAAAATAGGTTATCAGAATTTTTCATTCTTGAAAGCTGTCCCAGTAGTTTTTTTTTTTTTTTCCACTACTTTTTCTTAATAAATCATGGACAATTATTTCTTGATAAATATCTAATTAACACAAGAACTATGATTTTTAAGAGAAAAATTAACGACTTCTATTCCATAGCTTAACTTCATAAAATCTATAGTTCTGTAACATAATTATTAATTATGCATCAAATGTATAATCATGAATCATACATTTGATACACCTTGTGTATAGAATACATTATTAAATTAATATTGCAGTTAAGTATACTGCTAAATCTCTTTCCCCAATTCCTCTGATTTTTATGGAAAACTATACACCTATTTATCAATAATTCAATTATGCCCAATTAAGCATGTAGAGGAAAGTCTAGAAGGGTCTCACAATACTTTATCATAGCAAATAATAAAGCCAGTTGTCATAATAAATGTGGGATCTATTGTAGTAATATTTATTTGAGTGTATACTAACAGAATAGTTCTTAAAATGATACAGAACATTTTTTTCACTTAAGAGGACCTAAACAAGGCCATATTTTTATTACTAACACAGTGAATTATTTCTGAAGAAAATTTTTTTTTATTGATAAATAAAATTTTCAAGTGCATTGGTAATTAATTTGGTTCTAATTTAAAATTAAATATAATAAAAGCCAGATCAGTACATTACTATCAATTGACTTGTAAATAGCATTTGTTTTTATATTACATTGATGATGTTAATTTTTTTTTTACTTTCAAAAAGATTAAACTCCTTTCAAAAAGGTGATTTAAATAGTGCAATACCACAGAAAAAAGCATAAACCTAAACTCAAAATTTCAACTTATATTTTGAATATAGGAGAAAAATGGGGTTTTTCATTAGATATTTTTTAGTTTCATTTATTTAGGTATAACCAATAGGGAGTCTCAACAATACTTTTTATTATCATAAGACGATTAGGCACACCCCAACCATTATCAATTCTAAAAATATTGAAAAATAGTGAAAATCAAGAAATTAAAAATTACTCAAACAAAATTAAAATCACTTATATAGTTTATAATACCAAAGCCCTCAGGATATTTAGTCAAAACAACGAAACAGCTAAAATATTAGTGACCCTCAATAAGCAATCATTTCTACAATTTGAAACAGTCCATGACTCACTTTTATTTCCCAAAGTAAATAAGAGACAAAAGATTTGTTTATGCATATTGCAATTAAGTATTTTAAAAGTATCTTCATTTTTTATTTCATTACCTCATCCTTTTAAAAATTGAAATATTTTTAAGTTGGCCAATATGATTCACCAATGCTTTAAATTTTCTTTACATTGACAAATTAGCCTTTAAAAATATATGCTTAGAATACTAGAAGCTTTTGTTTTTTGTTTTTTTTAATATTTTTACAAGGACTTAATTTCATTTTTTTGAATTTTTATCTTATTATTTAACAATTATGTACATTAAAAATGAAGATAACTGAAATGGTCCAGAATGTTTCCTACTCTAAATATCACTTAAATGAACAATATTTATGTTCAAATGGAGAGTTTTTGTCAGTAGAGATTATAAGTAGATAATTTGTTGGGGTTCGGTCAAGGTTGATCCAAAAAAATACAATTAAAAAGAATGTATTTTTCACTAACTGCTGACATTTTGACTAATATTGTATACTATCTTCAGAGCAATCATGAAGGATGCAACATGTCAACAGGTAATAAAAATAAATTTTTTTTTAATTACATTTTTTTGGATCAAACTTCACTGAACTCCCAACTAATTCTCTACAGAACAATATTTATGATTATTAAATATTGCTGAGACTTTGACAGTCACTCTTTAGAAAAATCAAATTGGCATTATCAGAATACCCACATTTTTTCTTCCTCTTCTCTATATTTTTACCCAGAAATGATATAATTCTTTGCAAAGTTTTAAATCTAATTGTATGGTTAAATTTCAAATTTTGTCATAATCCATCAAACAATGAAACTTGTCTTACAAGTTTGTTCTGTTATATTCCTTTAACACACAAACATTCTGGAAATTACCGTAGGTGCTTCAAAATACTTGAAAATTCATAATTTTTTTTTNGAGATCAGTGAAAAATAAATAATTAGTGTAAATAAAGGGGTGTCTATAAAAATTTAACTAAGAAATTGTTTTTGCATTATAATATTGTTGATATAAAATGCAATCAATAATCAAAGGATAGTCCACTGTTATTTACCTTATCTACCGTAATTAGTCATGTGCCACACAATTGCTCAATCCTATACTGATACTAATCTTTGGGATGGCAGTCAAAGAATTTTTAGACTACAATATCAACTTCTGGAAAATTATCAAATTTTTTCCCTTGAAGAATATAGGCCGCGGATCAAAGAGTTCATAACTCATAGAACATCCATGAAGAACAAATTTGTGATGAATAACACCTTTAAAATTCCAAAATACACAAAGCATGGACTTTTTTTTTTTCAAATTGCCACCCTGCAGCAACCAGAAAAGTAGTTTAACCATGATTTAGCCATTGCTTGTGAGGGACAAGTCTACTACTCTTTTTTACCTTCCCCATGGAGAATAGATGTGGGACTAACAATATTTTTGACACACCACTTTCCCTGGCAAGTTTCCAAGTACTTGGGGATGGATTACTCAACAGCTTCCTGCAGAACCTCATCTATTAATGTTCGCCCGGAGCTTTTCTTCCTTTCCGTCATATTTTCACTGCTAAATTTGTCAAATCACCCAGATGATGTCTAAACTACTTAGTTTCATATATATATATATAAGTATAATCTATATAAACTATACTATGGTCCAAACCAAAATTGGATTACAATTTACCACTGGAGACATCAGTATTCAATAAATTTCTAGATCATAAACTTTAATGAGTATTCACCTAAATTTAATGTTACTAATGAAATTTATGTATTCTATGAAGTACTAAATTTCTCAACTTAAGATAATTTGGGAATAGCTATTTCATAAGAGCATGACATCAGGCTTGAGTATATCATCATATATTCATTAGTAGTAAAATAATTTTGAATATAACAAGAAAATAGAGCCAACCTTATACTTCATTTCATAATGCTTTAGTTATCTTATATATTATGTTTTTAAGGGAAACTTTGCATGTTTCCCTCATCATAGATCTAACTTATATTAGTGAGTGTTCTACCTCCATAATGTTTGTATGCTAAAGGAATATAACTGTAAGACAAGTTCCATTGTTTGATGGAACATGACAAAATTTGAAATTTAATAATGATATATTGAACATTGAGAAAATATGCACTCCTGGACAAAATTACCGCCAATAAGAAAATTTATTACTTCAATATAATTATTAAATAATATTGACAGGTTTTGAATTTAAAAAATTGCTTTTCTTTTAGAAAAATATATTAAATAATTAACATCAAAGTAAAAATATATTTAAATGAAAAAAGTAAAAAAAAAAAAAAAAAATATTGACAAAAAATATAGTGTGTATTACACTACATTTTAAATATATACATTTTGTAAATACAACCCCTAGCTCAGATGACAGCACTTAACCTTTAAAGAAAGAACTGAAAGAAGTCTTGTCCAGCCTCCTATGCAACCTGTTATAGAGACAGGGCTGGCGACTTCTGATGTATCATTTTATGATATCCCGTAATTATGATATAATTATACAAAATAGTTCTGGGGGACAACTACCCTCATAAGGAATGCCAAATTAAGAAAGTGCCAGTTTAGTATGAGTTTTTCCATACTTTGTAGAAAATGTGGCATTGGAGGTAAAATTTATTTTCCCTCGATATTCTAATTAAAGTGTTAGCGAAGAAAAGGCTTTACTACTTTGGATGTACAGGCAGGCATTTCTGGCCCAAATGAAGATACTGAATTATAAATATATATTGGGGATTTTCTCAGGCAATTGAATAAGTAAAGTTATAAATTTGAATCGTACGGGGAGCCAAAAAAAATTTCACTACCTCAGCCAGGAATCAAATCTGGGTCTCCCACTTTTAGGGCAGGTGAACCACTAACTACACCACCTTGGGAGAAGAGAATATTATTCTAAATTTCGTACAATTCAAATTAATACTGAAATGTGGGATTGATTCACCACAATTACCATTATGATTTAAGTAAAGTTATTTGGGGACACAAAGGCCATGACTACGTTGTGATTAGCTTCCCCCTCAAGTGCTCTAAATTCCATCTATTTTTATTTTTAATGGCTAAAATAGAAAAAGATACGTTTTGTTATTGGTTATTAGGAACTGAAATATTAATATTACTACCTGCTTTGTTAAAATATTTTATCAGAATAGTACAGATCTTTCAAAGCTAAGAATTATTATTTTTAAATTCAATATTTCTAAATTTTAGAATCATAAATACTTCATGAGTAAGATGAAACAGTTTCAAAATAAGAACACAAAACTACATGTACCAGATTGCAACAGCTTCATTTTCATGCAATTTAAAATATAGGCAATCATAACTATTCCTTCAGACAAAAATTATGGAACATTTTTACATCATAATGTCTATTATTTTTATGAAATTTCAAAAAATATACAACTAAGTGAAAGCAGACTATAGTCTGTACAGTACTTTAGTACTTTAAACAACTGGGCCCAAAGAAACAGTACTAACTAACAAAGGGTTAAAATGATATTATCACCAGCTTCATATCTTTTGAGTTGAGTCATTATCTATGACCACAAGTTTTAAAAAAAATAATGCCTTTGAGTATCTAGCCATTGCATTCAAGTATTGATAGATTGTAATGTACTACTACTACCAAAACTCACGTTGGAACAATGTCACCTCCTTGCTGCATAAGTGTTCCAATTGTAAACCAGAGAGTGTTGAGGAGGGAAAAGTTATTTTGAAGGACTTCTGGATCATCAGAGCATTGGTGCGGATTCTCCCACTCATAAGGACTGAATCTGCACACAAGCACACCCAAAATTTTTAAATGTAGTCATTATCTTTAATCTCAATAGGGTGTCTTTGTGCCTTGCTCTTGAAATACATTTTCCCTCTTCTGAACTCCTGGCTTCGAAAATTATATTTTGAACAGTAATATTATTGGAGAAATTATTCACATTTACTGATTGAACCAAGAAAAAATATATCTGACACCTTGATTTGAGATTAGTGTTTGAGATCAGTATTATAGGATAGATAGTTCATATCAAAACTTGAAATTTATGCCTCATTCATCCACATGAGAGAAAGCTACTAAGTTTCCCTTAGCCTCCTCCAAAAAATTCTCTCAAATTTTATTATTCTAATCTATAATATTATAAATACATTTTAGAAATGATAATCTGAACTTTTTGTTTAATTTATATACCTAGTATTTCTTTCTAAGGCGAGAATTTATTTTTGCTTGTCCTTACAAATTAAAAAAAAAAAAAGTATCACCCAGATGATGTCTAAACTACTTAGTTTCACATTTTAGTATTTTTTTTTTAAATACTTAGTTTTTCACTTGAATTTCTCAGCCCCAAAATTAATGTATGTTGTACATGAACTTTCCACGTCATCTAAACCCCCATAACAGCGAACAAACATAAAATATTTCATGCATGAAAAATTTAAATATCATCTAATAGGATTTAAAGAGTTTCAGTAATTGTAGTGGTTATTTTTTTTCTGTGTTAGCCTCCCTTGCAACCACTAAGGGTCATTGGAGATTGTAGTGGTTAAGCAGCAAAAATGTTTCCAGTTAATTTTGGGTATAAACCCAAACTATATTATTCTAATAATCTCACTCACCTGCATTACACTTCTGTTCAAAGCACTCATACTTTCAATTTCCTCATGGGGTTTGGATGCACAGTCTGTATTTATACTAGTAGCACAACAAACAGAGGCTTGAGCCATTCCAGAGTAAAGCACTGAGAAGGACAATATAAGCACCCAGGTTTGTTAGGCACAGCCAGACTCTATGCAAAATGGTAGTTGTTCTAAAGATCCTGTGTTTAAAGATCATTAAAGAATCATCTTCATATATGTACCTAAGGTTACACCTCACTAAAAGTATAATTCACTTCAATCTTTAACAACTCATTTTTGGACATCTAAGACCCCGGTAATCAAGATATTTTGTTTTTATATTATTTTTGTAAGCCTTTTCTAATGTAAAAAAAAATATACATATATTAGTCCAAATAAATATATATATTTTCTTCACCAGATTAAGGTTTTTGACACAATGACACATTCACAAATTAACTAAGTTAACCTCATAAATAAGTTGAAAACTTTTATTTGGAAAGATGCATTTGAGCAACTAATCCATAACAATTATGTATTCAAAATTTTTAAAATATTTACTTACAAGAAGGGTAGTCACTAACTTCTTAGGCTGCAATTATACTAAAAATAACAGACTATTTCTTCAATAATTATTTTAGAATAATATATTACTTTTAATTCTGTTTAGTACAAATTATGTGTATTCAGACTGTTAAAATTCCCCTTATCATATTCCATTTTTGAGGCAAACTTTTACTCTCATCTAACCCAATGTGATAATAAACAGATTCAATTTCAATTGATTTATTTCAATAATCATTTTAGTTCTGCAACATTGCAACATACAAAATTGAGCCCACTGGAGCTTTAGAAAAAATGTAGATTTTTAATCTTAATCAAGTGGTAGATTTCATAAGGGGATTTAGTGATTTTTATTAATTTACATGAAATACACTGCAATTATTTCAGTGCTAAATGCTTCAGGTAACCTACCATTCCTGATTGTTTGATTTTTCTCTATAACTTTTCTAAATTATTACATATTATTTAAATTTATAATGTTGCATTTCATAAGATAATTTTTATATTTTAGCAGCTATAGCTCATATGCGATTTTATATTTCTTAATTAATTTATTATTTTTTCAACTTAATTTTTTTTTCTCATTGACTAACAAATTAAAATTTAGGATTAAGATAACTCCTTAAATATTTGTTTTACCAATAAACAAATTTATGCAGAGTATCATCGCATTCAAATATATATTGTAGATAATGAATAGAAAAAAATGCTTTTAATTATATACTAGTCATTTCACAAAAACCCCCAGTTCTTTTGGACCAATTTTGCTTTTCAATAAAACTTAGCCTTTCTTTTTGCACAAATCTAAAATGCTAAATTTCAAAGAGAAAAACCTATAAATGTACAGGCATGTACAGGAATAACAGATACAAATACATACATGCCCTCAAACATAAACACTCTTGTGAGAGTGTATTTTGTTCATACGTGTGTGCATGCATGTACATTTATGTGTGTGCATGTTAGCATAAATTTTAGTGACTATCATTTTTGCTGTCTAGTAGTTAGGATTGGAGTAAGAATAAAAAATATTCTCAATAAATAAAAAATTTATTTGGTTGTGGTTTTATATCCCACGTAAATTTTAAACAATTATAGCAGGAGATCCAGGTTCGATTCCTGGCGAGGACAGATAAATGTTTTTATTCTGTTCCCTCTCATTAATTGTTTAAAATTCTTAATAAATCTGTCATGAGTACAACCTAAATATCTTCATTCCTTTGGAATTCACTATAATAATAAAAAAAATAATGAAGTTAAAAGAGCCCTTTGATCCATGAGTGCATTAAAATAAAGGAAAGATATTTGTAATTTAATTTATTTTTAAGGTCATAAAACAGTGTAATTTAATTACCTTTAAATCTGAAATATCTATAAGTTGTAGATTTGGCTAATATTCAAAATACAAAAACAGTATAAGTGAAGAGTTCAGATATATTTTTACAAGATTCCAGCCAATAAGATTAGTGTTCCATATATCAAATAGTATTAATAAAATTTTACAGGACTTTGAAAAATACTATAAATAGAGCTGCACAAAGGCCCCTGTGTGCTTACTTTGGAAGGAAGTCACATCCCTGCTGCATGAGAGAGCCGATGGCAAACCACATACAGTTGAGGAGAGTGAACTGATTTTCAAGATGATCTGGATTTGGATTGCACGGGTGTGGGTTCTGCCACTCATATGGTGTAAATCTGCCAACAACTCACTCACTCAACAAAGGTTGTATTGCATAATAAGAGGAATACATAAGAGAAACAATTATAATATGCCACAAAACTAAGCAACTTTATTTATCTGGACTAACTTGAAATTAAAATGACATAATAATAATTATGATAATTTGTTTAAAACTATAATAGAAAAATTATTGTTTATTAACTTAAATAATTTAAAATACACATCTAGATTTCTTTATTATTTTTATTTATTACATTCTGTTAATAAAAACATTTTGTAATTTGATTATAATGAAAAGTAAAAACGACATTCAATGACAATCACATAAGGAGAGAAGGTGACCAATGACACCACTCTCATTATAATTATTAGGCACCATCAAGTTAATAGATATTTAATAATTGGTCAATATTATTTTTCTCCTGAATTGCTATTACTTAACATGTCTACTTTATATGAATATATGTTAATGTTTCACATCAGTCACAATATGGTCCAGAAAAATGAGGTGGAGAAGTACCAAATAAATATAATGATCTCAATGTTGAGATAAAATTATTAATCCTTTTTACAAATTAATAATGTCTGTCTTTAAAGAGTTGTGTAATGCTCATTTTGGTTCAAGACATACAAGTCTTTCTGACCTCAGAACTATCACATTTGGAAGTTTCCAGTGTTTATTATTTTTGCTGAATCACTTATATTGACCAAGTCAATTGAAGATTTCCATTTTTTCAATCTTGAAGACCAAAAGCAGTGAAGATTGAATTATAATAGAGTGTGTAAATGAATGAATGTCAAGAGTAAATGCTTATTAGTCAATTATAGGCTGGCATAAGACTTTAAAAAGCAAAATAAATGAACAAATGAATATAAAATGAATGGCTTTTTTGCATGATAGGGAAAAATTTTAAATTAAATAAATGTAGTTTTAAATAAGAACCACATTATACACTTACCTGGCTAAAATAAAGAGTAAGACAGACACTCCAAGATAAGCTGTTGCCATGTAAATCCAAACATCCAAAGAAAGAGGTGATAAAAAGGAAAACAAGTTAGGTGGTTGTTTGATTGGTTTTCTATATAAAATGCTGATTCCTGTAATGACATTACAAAAATATATTAAACTGTAAAAAGACACCCAAGATGTCAAAAAAGAGTGCAAGATAAAATTTAATTGATTCTATGAAAGTAATTAGAAATATCACACACTAAGGATAGTAATGTTTTTATAAAATGAATTTTGTTTTTGGTGGCCTCGAATTATCTAAGATACATACATTTTATTACAAAAGCCATTGCAAAGGGGTGTATTAAAAAAAGTCCTTTTTTTAACCAAAAATTTATATTTTATATCAAAGATATAAAATACAATTAATACTCAAAGTATAGTCCGCTGTTATCTACTGAAATTAGCCATGCTTGATGCTAGATACTGCTAGCCAATAGCTTGATTCCATGCTGATACCATTCCTTAGGATGGCTGCCAAATAACTCTTCAACTTCCTCAAAATTATCAAAAGAATCCAGAGAAAGTTGAAAGAACTTCAAGGATCCAGTTCGAATCCTTGAAGTTCTTTCAACTTTTCTTTGGCTCAACGAAGTGTGAGGACAATCATTATCTTGTTGGAATAAAACTCCTTTTTGTTAAATTAAAGCAGGATAAAGCTCAGACAATTTCACATACAATCTTTTCAGTTTCCCAGTAGAGTTCTTAGAGCATTCATCAGGGTCAAAATCATGATCAATACGCCTTCAAAATTCCAAAAAATGCAAAGCATGGATTTGTTTTTCAAATAAGCTTGACTGTGATTTAGTCATTGCTTATGAGTATTTGGATTTTACCAGTAAACATTTTCATCACAGTTGAAAATCTAATAAAATCTCATATCAGAAGGTTTGTCAATAAATTTTCATACATTTCTATTATTTTAGCTAATTGTAAGTTGCAGAGGGACAAGCCTACTGTTCTCTTTTACCTTTCCCATGGAGAGTAGATGGGGACTAACAGTATCTTTTGACACAACATACTCCCTGACAAATTTTCAAGTACTTGTGGATGGATTATTCAACATTTCTCTGCAGAACCCTATCAATATTCATTAATGGTCGCCTGAAGCCTTTCTTCCTTTCTAACTTTGTATTTTCATTGCCAAATTTTTCAAACCAACAATGCGTAGTGCCCTGGTCAAGGACACCTTATCCTTCATATATAATATATATTTTCACAAGTTCCATCAGCAGATGTGAACATTTTTTTTCCTAGTAATGCTGCCGTAAAATTAGAAGAACTTCATAGAACACTGCCATGTTCCTTTTTTTAAGCAAATAACTAAACTGAAGGAGATGCCAGGATAACTCAGGGGATTCGTTCGGGTCTCCCAATACTAATGCTGTAAAGATTAAATCCTGCTCATGACAAGCTTTTATTAAAGCTATAAAATCCTGAACCATGGATGTTAAGAATAGGGTGACAACCTGTAGATAGCCCCTCCCTCTATGACCCTAAGTAGTTGAAAGAGAGGCTAACACTAAAAAAAAAAAGAAAAATGCTTTTTTTTTCAAGAAGTGGAATAGGATTTAAAAAGCTTAAAGAATGCTCTAAAGAGATTATTGGTAAGTATTAAATAGGATTAAAACATATTCAGTTCTTTGAAATCATGAATTTGGTAAAGCAGTAATTTTTTTTATTTATAAATCTCCATTATCATGATATTTTTGTAAATATTATTATTAAAAAATACTTTTTCATTCCACATTTTTAAAATTTTCACAGGCTTGAAATTTCTTTTGCACCTTGAATTTTTGTTATTTGATTTATAGTCATTAAATTCTATACTATGTATATTCCAGTATTTCCTAGCAGGACTAATGCTAGGTCCAACTTTGAAAAACCTTCAATGAATGGAAAAAATCAGCTATGATGGCAAGCTCATCTAATAATCTAGAAGTATTCTTTATAAAATAATCATTACTATATATTTATTTATATTATATTATTTAAATATCCAGAAAAAGTAGAAAACATTTGGGCTCCCATAGCCTGCATTAGACAATAAAATAAATAATATGCACATAATAAGAGTAGAATGCCGACTGTCATCATAAAAACTAGGAAAATCAACAGCCAGGGGGTTCTATTCAGATCTAACAATTTTGGATTCAAACCCTGGCTAGGGTAAGCTTTTATAGAAAAACAAAAGCTAGTCCAGTGCCATGGGTGTTTCTAATATGATGGCTACCTGTAAATAGCCTTTCTCTCCATGACTCATAAGTATTTTAATCTAGGGTTGGGGTGAAAGACCATAAAAAGAGCAGGTCGTGTTTCATTGTCTACCAAATTGGATAACTGAAAGAACAAACTACAGTAAATTTAAATTAAATTATTTTTTAATAATAAGATATTACTCCCATGCTTAAACTACTTTATTGTTCATACAAATAAATTAATTTATTCCCTTACCTAAGTTCATAAACGGCATAGTGAAATCAACAGCTTGTTCTCTTTCATAAGTAATCGTCAAGTCAGCAATAGCTAAGTCTGCTCTCTATAAAAATAAAATTAAAACAATAAATAAATACTTAAATGTCCATCTTAAAAGATAGAACTTTAAACAGAGCATTGGCTGTTTTGTCATGGTGGCAATGCATAAAATTGACTTACTCATTTTTGACAACCAAACTTTTACGTAAGAATACTTTATTAAGACTAATCTTATCTTTACGTTTATGAATTTTAAATCTAAGCAATATGTTTATAAGCGCCCTAAAACTGTCTTTTAGCTTCTCATTCACCAGATGTGCATAATCAAAGTGAGATTAAATCTACTTGAAAGGTAGAAATTAGAAGTGGAGCTGCCTTGATTTTATTAACATTTAGTCATTGCCTGTTAGCCCAGGCCCGCTAAATATCATCCAAACCAGAAATGATCATTATAGTCTTGTCAGAGTTGAGAGGGATGGAAGGAAAAGTTAACAAGGAAATCTTAAGATTATAGTAGGAATGGGAATATTATATTAAAGATAGGGGTGGGGTGGAGGTCATAAATGTAGAAGAACAAAAGGATTGTAGGTATGGAGGAGCCCTGGACTACACTGCCATGTCAGAAAGAGGAGGGATGAGAGAGACCTTTTGTGTAGGGAAACTACATGGTTGTAACCAGAAATAAATTATTAGAACCATAGAAGGGAGAATTCGGAGAATGAAAGAAATTGTAGCTTGAAAAGAAGTATAGAATGGCTGATGACTTTTTAATCCAATTATTTGAACATGTGATTAAAAAAGGATATTTATTTAAATAATTATTTCAGGACTCAAATTCCATTCTATTGTGCTTTCTTAAGTGCAATTAGATATTTTTATAATGTTAATATTCCTAATATATATTTTATGTTGCACATTAAATTTCATTGTTTAGGTAAAATTTATAAAGAAAATTAGTAAAACAAAGTTTTCTATAATTATTCCAGAAAATTCATATCATTTAAAAAATTCAAATTCTATTAAATTAACAATTAAAATTTAATTGACTCAGGGGCAGGTTAGGATCTGCAACCAGTCTAGCCTGGGTTTTTGAATAGACAATTTTTAGCTTATTGTAACATGAGCCTGGATCAGATTTGAGGCATAAAGTGGTGGGGGGGGGAGTGAAAACTAACAAATATTATAATAATATTATAACTGTTGCTATGATCATTGTTAATGTTAAGTTTGGAAACCTTGAACTCAAACAGAACATTTTTTTTTAAGGAACTCAATGGCACATGAGAAAAAACAGTATCTTCAGTCATTTCAGGAAAAATCAAATAAAAGAATATTCAGCAGTATTACAACTATAAAGGAAAGAATCACTACTCCAGATTTGGCCCATCTAAAAATCCTTACTTCTAATGTTAGCACTAAAGAAAGGTGTATTTAGAGAGATTCTCTTTTACAACTCTCATTCTCTTTTCAGCCCTGAAGAAGCCATCACATGATGTGCGAAAGCTCGGCAAATAACAACAATTTGACACGGTCCAACTCGGAAGAAGAAACAGTAAATACATCTGACGACCGTCGAAGCCTATGTGAACAACTAAAGAAAGGTTTTAAGCCTATAATCCTTCTCGTTCAGGATGTATGAGGTAAATACTTCTTAGATCAATTAATATTTCTTAGATCAAATTCCAACCTGATCAAGAAGCTCTCTTATCATTCCATCCCATTCTCTAGTGTCAGTATTGAAAGATCCATAACGACCATCAGGTACCAGAACAATTTGATAATTAAAATGTAAAATTTTAGAAATTTCATAAATAAGATCTACAGTGTATCCCTCATACTGAGCATTACCGACAAGCTTATCACTGGAATCTTTTCTCATACAATATGGAGCACTCTGCAACAAAAAAAAAAAAAAATGTCTAAATAACTTTAAATACTTCACATAAATTTTAAAATGATAGCCAAGAAAAGGAAATATTGGAGAAGGGGTACAAAGTAGGTTTTTGACACAATGACACATTCACAAATTAACTAAGTTAACCTCATAAATAAGTTGAAAACTTTTATTTGGAAAGATGCATTTGAGCAACTAATCCATAACAATTATGTATTCAAAATTTTTAAAATATTTACTTACAAGAAGGGTAGTCACTATCATGGTCTTATTGGTCAAATTTTCAACAATCTGATGAATCATTTCATTATAGGTCCTAGTGAAGTTTATGCCTTCAGTAGAATTCCAAGAACCAATTTTTTGGAGGCCATTTTTAGTTAATTCAATAATATCTAATTCAAAATTAGAACGGAATCCTTGATTATCAAACTTAATAACTCCAGTAAGTCCTCTCATTTCAACCTAAGAAATAAATTATTGTATAAATAATAGAAAAACTTAGACAATATAGAATAACAAAAATATTGAACTATCTATTTAAGTAATTGTTTAAGAAGTATACATACAATTTTCATATAGTTTATCAGACTATAGCCATGTGGCCAAGTATCAACTGCATCACAACTTAATGGCTTTATGTCAATCCTTTGACTGCTGTCTAAATCATGAAGAGCTTTAGCAAAAAGATGAACAGCATCATACATCAATGCTGTTTCTGCCTGGAAGTTAATAAAGCATCATACTCAAGGAGAAAAAAATATTAGTTTAAATTCAAAATTACTTCTCAGCATTACGTGTTTTGTGTATTATATAGCAAATACAGCTAAAGAGCTATTGCTTTATCAGGAAATATGAGGTAGGTAGGATCGGGTTTAGGGGCGATCAACTCTAAGATTATTATTCAGAAAATATGATATTAAAAAGAAAAAATAATAACATATTAGGTTTTCTGAGTGCAGAAAAAGTTATTATTTTTTAGGATGTGGGATGTGGATGTCTGTCACAGAAATAAAAAATCTAGGCTAAAATGCCGACAGTTTCGGAATATTTGATTCCTTCCTCAGGGCCTAAATTACAACAGAATATCACATAATATAAAAGACCAGACATATCATTACAATTAAAACAGTTACATTTAAAAATACTTACAAATATTCAACAAAATTAGTATAAATAGTGTGAGCTATAAAAAATAAATAAGTCCAATATTTAAAAAGTTAATAAGATATTGTTCTTTAAGAATAAAAAACAAATAAATAAAATTAAAAATGTGCAAGTTAAATTTGGCAACTCTATTATTACTATTCAAAAACCTAGGCTAGACTGGTCACAGGTTATAGAAGATTTCTGTCAAATAAATTAAGCTATTCATATTTGTTAGATGGTATTTAAAATATTCTAAAACATCTTATGGTTAAATGAAACTGAATTTACTTTACAATTTTTTTCATTTTTATCAATGAAGCCTATTTCCCAAGATGTATTTTTTGCTCAGGACTTTTGGACCAAAGGACTTCAAACTCAGAGCTAGGACCAATGAGGTGTTTCTTAAGTATAATATGCCCCCTCCCCCTTGAATGTCATGAATCTACTAAAGTAAGTCTATTGCAATTAAGGAGACTGAGCTCAAAGATGAGGTCATTGGCTTAAATAGAGATCAGTGAAAAATAAATAATTAGTGTAAATAAAGGGGTGTCTATAAAAATTTAACTAAGAAATTGTTTTTGCATTATAATATTGTTGATATAAAATGCAATCAATAATCAAAGGATAGTCCACTGTTATTTACCTTATCTACCGTAATTAGTCATGTGCCACACAATTGCTCAATCCTATACTGATACTAATCTTTGGGATGGCAGTCAAAGAATTTTTAGACTACAATATCAACTTCTGGAAAATTATCAAATTTTTTCCCTTGAAGAATATAGGCCGCGGATCAAAGAGTTCATAACTCATAGAACATCCATGAAGAACAAATTTGTGATGAATAACACCTTTAAAATTCCAAAATACACAAAGCATGGACTTTTTTTTTTTCAAATTGCCACCCTGCAGCAACCAGAAAAGTAGTTTAACCATGATTTAGCCATTGCTTGTGAGGGACAAGTCTACTACTCTTTTTTACCTTCCCCATGGAGAATAGATGTGGGACTAACAATATTTTTGACACACCAATTTCCCTGGCAAGTTTCCAAGTACTTGGGGATGGATTACTCAACAGCTTCCTGCAGAACCTCATCTATTAATGTTCGCCCGGAGCTTTTCTTCCTTTCCGTCATATTTTCACTGCTAAATTTGTCAAACCAATGCGGCACAGTGCCCTTGATGAGGATACCCTTCATATATAATAATTTTCACGAGTTGCTTCAGTAACTGAAATTTTTTTCCCAGTAAAGCCTTAAATTAAAGAGAATTTTAGAACACTGTCATGTTCTTCTTTGAAACAAATAACTAAACTGAGGCTTGCTTTTCTTTAAAGAAGTCAAATAAATGGGATTTAAACAGCTTTGAAAATGCTCTAAAAGGATTATTAAATATTGGATAGTAATAAATGGGATTAAACATTTAATTTTATTTTGAAATCTTGAATTTGAAAAGGGGAAGGATCCTGGAGAAGTATCTAGTATATATTCCATGTTTGACATGTCAAAAATTGTTAAGTAAACTGTGGTATGGTAATGAAATTTTAAAAAAATTAACAACATGGTCTATAGACACAGTCTTTAGTGCAAGGGAATCTACAGAGGAATTTAAATATAAGTGAGATTTCCAAAAGCTAACAAATATATTAAATTGGCACCAACAATTTATTTGAGCCAACAATTATACAAGTTCCAAAATTAATAATATAAATCATCAAAGAACATAATTTTTGAAATAGCAACATACTGGTATGAGATCATGAGTAGAAACTTCCTGTTTCTTTCCTTGCCTTTGCTCAACATTTGTCCACTCTTTGACAACACGTTGAACTTCTGGATTGTTGGGATCAACTAATCTCAAAGCTGTGATGTTTGTGCCCCCATATTTAAATTCTTCTAAATCGACACTATGAAGATCCTAAAAAATAAATAAATAAAAAATAAGCAATTGCATGAATGCAAAATAAATTTTAAAATTCATAATAATGATAGGATTATACTGCTTTTATTCGATTTTGTTCTTAAATCCAAATATTTTTTATATTTTCTAATATGCTTAAAATAAAAAAGATACTCATTATATCTGATTTATAAAACTATTTAGTCAGCTTTGAAATGAAGATTATCACACATATTATTAATTCTTTACATTAGTTGATGTGTCCCCAGTCTACCCAATATTCATTGTTTATCCTGCTTCAATAAGTTTCCATCTTACTGTAACAAAAAAAGCCTTTTCACCCATTTTTATAAATTTAAATAATAACAATAGAAAGTTATTTAATACATCATTTTAATTAATTCAGTTAATTTATAGTATATAACAATCACTTTTTTTTCTTTAAACTTTTTGTTATAAACAAATATTAACCTGGCAATTTTGACATAAGAAAAGAAGTACTGCATACATTAACTTAACTGAAGTTCAGATATAGCAATCAAAAATGTTATTTACTCTAGAATGTGACATCTCTAATCGCATTCCCTTCCTAATAATGTTCAAACTTTTCATAGTATAACTCTAAACCTAATAATATTTAATTTATAAAAATGAACAAAAAAAATGCAAATTACTTCACAATAATTCACTTAAATTTACAAAAAGTTTAAGAAAATAAGTATTTTAGAGCAACGGGATAGAAAAGGGGATCCGTTTGGGTCCATAAATCCTGGTACTGTGGGTTCAAATCTCACCCTGGGTGAGTTTTATTAAGAAATAAAAGCTTGCCCAGAGCCATGGATGTTTAGAATAGTATGACTAAATTCCCCTAAGTTTAGGGGGAACCCCTTTCTTCCTGACCCTAAGCACTTGAAGAACAGGTTGAATAATTTTTTCTTAAAATTTATTTTTTTAAATATCTTTTAGAATAAAAAAACAGGACATTCCATTCAAGACATCGTATTCTCGATACATTATTTTATAAAGTTTTTTAAATAGGAGAAATTTATAAATTCTAAATTTTGCATTTATATGACCCTAATAACCACAGCCTTACAGGCTACATTAACTAGCTTATGGTATATATACTAAAATTAAATATAATTCCCAGTCACTGATAATGAGTTTCATTATGGCATAATCACCTCCTTTATTAGTTAATTTCTTAGATATTATATAATTTAACATTCTTTACGATGTAAACTTATTAAATGCTGCTATAAACATGTTTTAAAAATGTAATATTGTTAGGGGAAAACCTGAGTTCTATAAGTGTAAACTTCTTGAAGTAATAGGAATTTTAAAATTGAAATAACTTCAATCCCTTTTGAATATTTTGACCAAGCTCATATGAATTAAGACATTCTCCAGAGGCAAATAAAACCTAAATTTTATGTTTAATCAATCAATTAGTAGTTCTTTAAATTTTAATAATTTGACTACAGTACATAATTCAATGAATTAAATTATAAACAAACAAATGTCTATTACATTAGCTTGCCACAGTCTCCAACAAAAGCCAACTAAGAACAAAAAATGTAATGCACACTGTATGTATGGAAACTGCAAAAAATTCCAAATCATTAGATAAAACTGTTAGAGCAATTATTTATTTTTAACAAAATCATAATTTTTTCTTTTATTTAAAGTAATAATATTTCTTATTTGACTTTTTTTTGATGGTAGAAAATTTTGTTAAAGGATAAACTGACAATTATCAATTCTTTCAATAAAATAAACATATCATTTTTGTTCATATACTCTTATACTTTATGCAGTTTTTTTTTTCTTATTCATGCAAGTAAATCCTTAGCCTTAGCTAGTAATATTTGGCAGATTTAAAGTTATATATCAAAAGTTATAATGGATATGAAAACCCTAATCAAGTAAACTCCGGTAAATCAATAAAATATGGATTCAGTATTACTGCACAACCAAGAACAGAAAGCTGCTGATTTTTCACGTATTGCAGATCGAATTCAATAATAACATGAAGTATTATCTCCCTAAAAGGAAAGTAATTTTTCTTTATGAGGGAATTTTGAAGGAATGCAACTATTGAGATTGTTTTGATGACAGATTTTTGAAAATTTTTTTGCTCTTTCTCCGATCCAAATAACTAGATACCCAAAATATTAGAGGTCAATGATATATATATATAATACTGACCCATATGCGGATAGGTCACACGAACCTTACTCATATACACCTAATTAACAAAGATCTGCCGCCTAAGTGTAATACCTGCCAAGTTCACCTAACAATCCAGCACATCATAGAGGTTTGCCCAGTTTATCAGAATTACTTCACTAGGGAAGGCATTGGAAGAAATATGGCGGAGTGCCTTGGGAACAACCCCTCTACAGTGGATGGGCTGTTAAACTTTCTTAAAAAAGCAGGTATAGCC
>KZ807474.1:111545-137476 GCA_000696205.2 Oncopeltus fasciatus | reverse complement strand
AGGATGAGAAAAAGGTCGTCAACATATTTTTTGAGGAAGAAAATGTCATTGTGAAACGGGGGAAGGATAGAGTCGAGGAGGTCGTTAAGGGTGATGTTAGAAATATCGGGAGCAAGGTTATTTCCCATAGCCAGACCGTTAATCTGGTTGTAGTATTTACCTTGGTATAGGAGGTACCCGGAAGTACAACAAAGGGAAAGGGACTCTAGGTAAGCCGACCGGGATAGTGTAGTATGGTCACGGATGGTATTCCAATTTTTATCAATTATTTGGAGGGATTTGTCTATAGGAATGTTAGTGAAGAGGGATTCGGCGTCAAAGGAGCAAAGAATGTATCCTTTAGGTATAATTAAGGATCTACCTCGACCGAACCCCAACTAAAATCATCTTAGAATAATATCTACGGTCAACAAACTCTCTTTTTGTATATATGTCTGTGTGTGTATGTGTTCTATGAGTTGAAATATTTAAAATAAAAAAGCAAAATCAGCATTTCAGCTTATTTTAGAAAACTGCTGGATGAATTCCATAACTCCTAAAATAGGACGAACGAGGTTTCTCAGACAGATCAAAATAAAAACCGTTCACTTTCCTATTATTCGATAATACTTAGGATGCGTAAAGTGTAATTTTCTAATATTTTTTAAATCAATTTTTGAAATAGTTAAACTGAATTCTGTACTTAATATACCTTCTACAAATTGGATGAGTTTGTTACTGACAGAAATCAGTAATTGTGGTTTGAGGGTAAGAGGGGGATTTAGTCTCTGTTACCATTAGTGTTAAAAAAAATATGCTTAAAACAAAATGGGTGTAAAATTAAATCCTATGAAATGTGTTTACTAACTCAGTAAAAAAAAATTAAAAAAATAAAATAAAACGAATATAAAGAAAGATATGTATGAATGCAATTTCGAATGTTTTGCGTGTCCTCATATTTTATAACATTGAAAACAAATTAAGTACTTTGGCATAAATTATCATTACGAATAAAAATCCCACTACAATGGACATAGCCCGTCTGCAGGAGTTCGGTATACTTAGAATAAATTATGTATCCTTCTCTTAAAATTAAATTAATACTAATGGCTTTACTCACTAGCACAATCTTATTTTATTTAACTTTTATTTATTTATTATATTTCTGTTAATATAAAAACATTTTGTAACTTGATTACAATGAAGAACAAAATAAAATATAATATTCAATTGCAATTGCAAGAGGAGAGGAGGTAAATTACACCACTCTCAAACTAATTACAAATTATGTTCTCAGGAGATCGTGAGGCCATCTTTGTTTAAGTCGACAGGGAGGGTTATAGGGGTTGGAGTTCGAGGATAGGGTCTATGCTAATGAATTTGGATGATATGACCATTGACTGTGGAAAAGGGTGAAGCGGGAAGAAATGAGGTCTTGATTGAAAGGGATATTAAAATTGAGGTGAAGGGAGAAGTTGGATACGTAATAGGGAGCATTAGAGATTATTTTGAGGGTTTTGGATTTAAATTACAGGATTTTTTGAATGTTAGAAGGCTTGGCGGCACCCCAGATTTCTACACCGTAGGACCAAATTGGTCCTAGTAAAGTCCTATAGAGCATAATTTTGTTTTCTATTGTAAGATTGAAGTTCCTATCCATGAGCCCGTAAAGGAGATCTGGTCATCGGTTGAATTTTAATCTTTTAATTTTAGTATGTACACCCCGTGTGAGATGGAACCCCAGGTAATTAACGGAATTTGAATCTGGTAAAGGAACACTTTATTTCTATACACGATATAGCCAGAGGTCTGAGTGAGTTCACCTTGACCAACTTAAAGCACTGAAAATGAGACATTAGCCTATAAAGCGCTCTGCATTAAGAAAAAATGTATGTATGAACTGTGGAGGTTCAATTATTTCTCAATTATTATTCAATAACTTCTCAATTATTTCATTTACTTTTTTTAAAGGTACACTGAAGCAGTTTTAGGAACAGGGTGGGAAAATAGGATAGCCTTGTTGTCTTCAAAAACAGCTAAGAGGGTGGGTAGAGATGAAAAGAATGGAAGTAATCTAATCCTTGCCAAACACTGAGGAAGTGGTTGGATAAGTAAGTGTTAGTTTATAAGTAAGTGTTATTAGAGAGTATGAATTTCAGTTTAAACAAAAGACCTTTGCGCCAGACTCCATCAAATGCTGGAGGAACATCCAAAAAAGAACCTGGGCAGTAGTCTTTAGGCTCAAGGGAAGTGGAAATGTAGTCTACATCGTGAAACACTTGCTGGACAGTAGGATAAGTATCCTACTGTAGGATAAGGATAAGTATCATTTTGGCTTCAAAAGTAAGTACTTTGTAAGCTAAAATGATGAATTTGGAGGATATTGAAGGGTTCATTGGAAGAAATAATTTGTTTTAACAAAATTTTTTTGGAAACTTTTGGAAGGAGACTTATTTTAAGGGTTGAATGAGGGGTTATGTGATGGTTTTCCAGGTTGGGGAAATAGTATTGTCTGAATAGTTCCATAGGAGTGGGTAGTTCGGAATATGCAATTATAGATGTAGTAAATAATAAAATTGGCTTCTTGGGAAGATTTAGGAGAATTTGACCGGTGATTAAATCATATACGGGTGATATGGGCTTAGGCAGACAAGAGAATATATACTTGACCTTAGAAGAAATTACTGCCTTGAGTGGCAAGGACATAAATAGTGGCATGTCCAGAAACTTCTTGCCTCCATGGCATTAGGTTTCTAAATGAGGAGTCAATGTTTGTTTGTGGCACTGGGCAAAAATTTTGGCCTTGTCTTGGTCAGTAAGGCCCAGGAACCTTCTCGAGGCATGGGGTAAAAGCTTCAGATCTTGAGAATTTTGCGAGTATCGATCCGAGATCAAATGACACTTTTATGAGAGTTCTAAACAAGGCCTTTAACAGGCCCATTAATGAGGGAGGGAGTTAATTTTTTTGGAATAGGAGTCAAGGATAATGTTAGGAGAACTGGGATATAGTCAGAAGAAAGTTCGTTTAAGGTAGATGTGGAATGAAGGAGAGAAGTAAGTTTTTTGCAAATGAAGAAGTCAAGGATATCAGGAAGGCAGTTCACATCAGAGGGTCAATAGGTGGAAGAGGAAGGACTAATTCTGGTGAGGTTTTGGAATGATACTGCTTTACATAAAGCATGGACAAGAGAGTTGGTCCTTTTCGATTCCCATAGCAAGTGTTTCACATTGTAGTCTCCACTGGCGAACAACAGGGACCAAGGTCTTAGAGAAACACGTAGAACACTTAACTATTTTAATATTATCATTTATTAATTATTAATGACTATTACAATTTTTGTAATTTATATGTAAAATAATTTGGTTATATGTAAAATAACTAGATATTTTTTCAGAGGTCAAGTAGAGAGGACATGGCACAAGATTCCAACTGGTTCCTTCCCTCTTTTGAAACAGACCCACAAAATGTTTTAATAATTCCTTTTTTTTTCTTTCTTTTTTTTAGATTGAGAGTGAAGCGATCATCAATATTAATAATAATTCAATATTAATTAATAATTCAATCTAAACTTTCCACAATTTCTTAATCACTTAAAGTTCAGTACATTTAGGATTCGAGGATATACGTAGATATAAATAAACTTGCTCTATATAAATTTTCTTGAAACATACCTATTCTGATGACTTCTGGAAGGGCAGAGCTTAATGGAAGATGCAGAGAAATTAAAGTTACAATAAGCAATTCCATTTTGAATTTTCCCAAACAAAAAGAGCTGATTAGTACAAAGATTATAACGAATATTGATTCTATTCTTGAAGTGAGTCCAAAAACAGTTGTTGCATACTGGAAAAAATAATAAATAATGGTTATAGCATTAATTAGTTGCCAAGGAATATATATCTCAGTAATAATCTTTCATTCTGAAATGTAGATGTTATTCATTTCACATTAACTAAATTTTACTGATATTAATATGCTATCATCTACTACATCCAGCTAGCTTGAAAAATTACCAAAAATAATTAAAAAATGGTTATTTATTAATCCACTTATTCCTTATATAATAATAAGAATTAATAGAGCAATAAATAACAGAATAAAAATTAGTTATGATTTACATCTTTAAATCATATGATATATTAATAATCAGTAATTAGTTTTTAAAAATATATTATTAATTGCTTAAACCATTTAAAAATAAATTAATATAACTGACTTAAATTTAAACTTCACTAATTTCTAATAAATCCACTTTGACATGCTTCAACACACACAAATGTGTACACACACAAAGGTTCTACTCAAAGATCGTGTTCCTCACTTAGCTATTGAGTAACAATTTTCAACTCTCTTTAGAACTGATTTTCCCTCAGGTAGCTGATATTGTTGCTTTAGCTGATTTGTTTGTTATGATTAGAGGAAAGTTTGTAACTAAATTAGAAGCTGTTTGTAATATTCTGAGCAAGATAAGTAAATGAGCACATCAAGGATCATGAATACATAATTAGCCCAATGAAATCTTAAAGTATATTGAGATATTGATATTTATTTTCAAGTTCAAGCAGAAACTTTTTTTTTTTTTTTTTTTTTTTTAAATAGGCACACCATTTTTCAAGTAAGGCAGTTCATATACCTCAAAGTAATTTTTTATTAGAGGTTCAATTTTAACCCCTAGGTGCATTTTTTATTGGAAAGAAGCATACAACTGGTGAACATTCAAGGTAAACCAGTATACTACTATAGCTAAAGAAGCTTCCTTGAATCTTGATATTTAAGAGGGTATTAACCAGTATTCACTAGTGCCAAAATTTCATATTTTGTAGAAATTGTGCTAGTAACTTTGCTACCAGCTACCCACTTTCACAGTTATTTTTTTATATATGTATTGTTTACAATTCTTAATATATGTTACTAATAAAAATATTAAAATATTTTCCTTTAACCATCAAACTACATCATTACACAGAGGATTAATCTCCAAACAAATGAAAGAATTTTCAGCATTACTTATTATTGCATTTTCTTTAATGACAATCAAGAATACATTTTTTAAAAGTCTCAAATCATATTGAAAATGATGAGAATGGTCCAAATATTGACTACTAACTACAAAAAAGAAAGATAAAGCATAGAAAACCAGGTTACTAAGGTCTATTGATTATCTTATTCATAATAAAAATTCAAAATAATTAACTTTCTTGAAGATTGATAACAACACTGGTAATATGTTTCATAAGAAGAAATTACATATATAATGACCATCAGTTATATATTTAATTTATAAGTAATAATTATAATCATTACTAGAAAAAAATTGTAGGCCATGGCGAGACTAGAACCCGCATTTACTAGATCACAAGCCAGACATATTGACCTCTACACTATCAGCCAATAAGTCCCTCCCTGGCCTAAACTTTTTTTTTTTTTCTTTAAAAACAATAATATTAATAGATTTTCAATTTTTATTAAATATTCCCAGGTGAAGTATCACCGATATAGGTCCCCAAATAGTGACTGCTTTCAGACATCTCTGCCAGTTGTTATGAATTAACAGAGTTAGGAGGCTAGGAGACTTCTACTAAGAAGTTTCTAACGCAGTTGTTATAAGAGCTCATATGCAGAGGTCAGCATGTCTGGCTAGTGATCAGAAAATGTGGGCTTGAGCCCCACTTAAACTTTTTTTTTTAAATAGTATTCAAAAATTGTATTAATGGTTAAACTCAGTTGGGGAAGTGTGGAGGGGATTAGGGAAGACTAAAATTTAAAATCTTAAAATCTCTGTATTATTATTAGTATCAGGGAAAAGAATGTTAGGGACAAAATTGGTGTAAAATGTAGTTTGATAACAATTAAATTATTTTTCTCATTCTTTAATTTTTTTTAGGAATTAAAAATTCCTTTCCTCATTCCTTATTAAGGATGATATTTCAAAACATAATTTCATGTGTTGAGCGGGCACTCTTTATTTTTATATTATAGAAACCTAATTCAATATGTAGACTTTTCATAACAATAACCTGAAATTATTAATTTTTGCTTGAAATTGGATGAGGGAAAGGAGGATTTATAATCATATCTTCCATATTACGATTATAATAAAGAATCTTTTTATATTAGGGCTAAAAAAGGGACTAAAGAACTTAATAAATGTAATTTTCTTACATTCATGCTCTATAAAATTTGTATAAAACAAATGCTTATTAAGGAAGACATTTAAAAATGTAAGTACTATGGTTGAGCATTATCCTTACCAGGCTTTCTAGACCAAACTATAATGGTCATACTTTTAACATTTTATGTTCACTGCAGCATGTAAATTAAATTTCTATGTTTGCTATTTTTTATATCCATCTTAAATAAAACACATGAAACAGCTTGTTAATTCAATTAATGCACAATATTTATTTTTACTTAATTCATGAAAGTTATTAAGTATTACCCAACTGTAGTACTCTCTATGTTTCCCATTGATTAACTTTTTTTTTTCCTCCAGTAAATAAGTTTCTTTGAGAAGAAAAGAAAAATATTATATGCAAAGTCTGAATTATTACTCATGCTTTACATCAAATTCGGTTAAGTTTAAATTTAAATAATAAAAACTACAAAACAGAAGTGAATCTTCTCTTCTAAAAGATAAGTCTATTGCAATAAACACCTAGCAATGGAGTAGAAAGTCTTGTTGGAACTGGAAAAATAATAAGTTAGCTCCACATTTAATGTGTACTAGATTAGTTTTCATTTAGCAATAGAATCTGAGAATTTGAAAATTAATTATTACTGAATGAGGCATAAACTCTCTGACCCTTTTATAATTTTTTTAAAAATATAAAATAGATATGAATTTGTAATATAAAAAAGCTTTGAAACATTCTCTTGTATTTATATGTAACAAAAAAAAGTTTTAAGCCCATAACTGTTCACGAACGTGGTGAAAATATTTGATAAATGGGTTCTGGAAAACTCATAGAACCTATTATACCTTGAAATAGACCTGTGTGTGAACACAATACTAATAATAAATTTTATAAAATTGTACAGGTTTTCAATAACTATCCCCTATATGAGGAAAAAAAAATGAGGTTGCTTCTTTTAGATTTCTGCCAAAGTGAGATCAAGTAAGTTCTTCATATTGATGCCCTGCTGCCCTCTTAGTTGGTACCCTGCTTCTACTGTCTAACATTGAGCACCTGAATGATTGATCTCATACATGGGACTATAAGCTAAATTGCATCTTGGGCCCCTTAAATGAAGGATTTCCCATTAATTAAATTGATTAATTAATATAATTTTATTTTTATATAAATTTTAGTCAACTCATGTTGGATCCTGAATGTATTTGATGAAATTATGAGCATTTCCATTCAAATAAAGGCATTGAGATTCTTTAAAACCTGAAACTTTTTTTATTTTAATTATTTATGAGGTGGAAAATAAATATCAAGATGTATAATTAATTACAAGTAATTGTTAATTGTAAGTGGTATTATATAAAATATCATAAGGATAGCTGAGGTCTATTACATCCTTATCAATAAACCATAAAACAATCAGCAATAAGTCCACCTAAAACCCATTAATCAAATTTAATAAATGAAAAAAGTTGATAATAAATTAATTGTAACTGCTTAAAATAATAGTGTGCATGGTTTTAAATAAGATGAAAAAAAACAACAACACATAATTAGGTATAACATTTGTTATTATGTAACAATGCATTTATAAGGAATAATAAACTAAATCAATTTTTTATACACATAGCTACACTGATAAAATCTAAGATTTAAAAAAAATTCTATTAACGAAGGCAATTTTAATAAATTAAATCAAAATTCAATTATTGAAAGTTATTAATATAAATTCAGGAAGAATTTAATTGCTCATAACTAATTAATTTGTAAAGCAAAATTCATTAAAAATAAAAATTTTATTAATGAAGTATTTGTTAATGATAGTTTCGGAAGAATTAGTTTTTTAAAGCCGTCAATTTGAATTTATAAATATGTACATAGAATTTACTTAACGAAATCAATAACGAAACAAATACGGATATTGTTTACGAAAAGGGGGAGGGGGAGGGGTGGGGAAGAAATGCCGAGTGACATTGAAGAGAGCTAGGGAAGAGGCTACCTACACGGAGAGCTGCGACCAAGTAGAGAAGCAAGAGAGTCCGACGGTCGTGTCGCAGGCCTCGAGGGCCCTGGGAGAGTGCACAGAGGACGAGAGCACTGGAAGGAGCTGGGCTGGGCCTGAGTGCTACACGCAGCCTCCCAGGCACGCCTGCGCTCCCCCCACCACATCTCCCTGTCGATAGGGACAGGATCAAGTCCTGCGGGAGAGGGCTGTTGCTTCTTTCGGGGCTAGTCCTACATGCCAGCTTCCCCTAACTAGGCTGCCCCTACCTAGGCTGCCCCTACCTAGGCTTCCCTTCATTTGTAACATTGAAAAGATATATTCATAAGCAAATAATGAATAATAATATAATAAAAAAACATGGTTAAGTGATTCGGCAATCATCATGGAATTCGTCGAGGTTGTTAGACAAAAAATAAAAAAACCACTAGATTCGGTTAAATTGCTTCTTAAGAGTAACTGACATTCAAAATACGTCATATACAAATTGCGAAAACTTTTTTGTTAAAGGTGAACAAAGATAACAGTAAATGACCTATGAGAAAGCTTGAGAGAGCAGTGAGGGAAAAAAGTTACTTTCTGCAGACTAGACTGTCCGAGAGGGTAGAATGGAGGGAATGGTAACATCATTAGATTGATCTTTTTAAATAATAAATTAGTTGCGGTATGTAATCCCACGCTAAATTAACTAAAAGAAATGCACAGGGAGCCAGGAAAAAAATCTTACTATCTCAGCCGGGAAACGAACCCAGGTCTCATACTTTCCCGGCTGAGGTAGTAAGATTTTTTTTCTGGCTCCCTGTGCGTTTCCTGTAGATAATTTAGCGTGGGATTACATACCACAATTAATTAATTATTTAAAAAAAAAAAACATCGGGTAGAACGAGAGTCTAATAAATAGCTGACAATGTTAGCTTCTTCGAGTATAAGACGACATGTTCGTCTTACTTGGGGGTTTTGACACGTAGTCAAGTGCGAAAAGTTGAGAGATTATCTAAGCTGCTTCAGAGGAGTAGAAGCCTAGCGCGCCTACCCGGAAAGTAAGAGACCCGGGCTCGTTTCCCGGCTGAGGTAATAAGATTTTTGTTCTGGCTCCCTGAGCATTTCTTGTTCATCATAAAATAGATTTTTCATTTATTTCATATGAGTTTTTGTATAATAAAAGATATAGAAAATAGTCATTAGAAAATTAAATTTTACTCTCATTTTTGTTCTATATATTTTCTTGTAACAGTAATTATAACCAAAGTATTACTTCTAAAAATTATAGTTTCCTCTCACACCATTTTCCCTCTCAACAGATTTCTGCCAAAAGATGAATATATTCAATGTTTTGAGATATAAAATCAAAATACTGTAATTGGTTTCTTCATTAATAAAAATGTGATGGTCTCACCAATCCTGGATGCTACAATCTTAAATATTTTTTTCAACGTGCAAGCTTTGTTAATATGTTATGTACCTATCCATGTTCTATGACTTTTTTTTTCTTCTTAAATCTAACAATAACGAAGACATTCTTCAACTTCTCTTCATTAAATCCCCTTTCTCACGATTGATATCAGCCATGAACAAACTCTTTCTTTAATGAATGTAATTGCAAACGCCTGAGCATTCTGACATATATATATATATATATCATCTCCTACTCTCTAGCTGGGTTTTGTGGTGCCTCAGAAAAGGGATATGCTGCTGCCGTGTATCTTTGCTCCCATACCATGACATTAAGAGTCACTCTGCTTCCAGCTCTCATAGGAGACACTCTGCTTCCAGCTCTCATAGGAAAACTCTGCTTCCAGATCTCATAGGAGACACTCTGCTTCCAGATCCCATAAGAACCACTCTGCTTCCAGTAGTAGACAAAGTGTTTAACGTATCCATTTCGGTTTATAAAAGTCTTATTATTTCGTGCCGCCTTATGCGCCTCCCATTTACAATACAGTCCACTACTCCTCGACCACTCACGGCTGCCACGCGTTCCCAGAAGGTAAGTGTTCTGAATTTTTGGGTTTTTCTCTTGGCCGAGTTAGAGACCTTTAATTTCAGGGCCGCTTTGGAGGAAAAACTGCAGATGAGCGAGAGGACCGAGCTGCCTGCTGAAACTACCTTGTAAGTTGTTACCTATTATATTCAATTTTTCTTTCTTTTTCTTTTATTTTAATATTAAACATTCGAACCAGCGAAAACGCCGCCACATGAACCCTAATTTTTGGTGCTTGGCCTTGTAACAAACGCAGATGCTTATCCTGTGAAATTATAAAAACTGGTAACAGGTTCTCCAGTGTCAAGACCCCTTAACATATAAGATCCAATCCTCATCAACATGCACATCCAAAAAAAATATGTATACCTGCATTAATGCACATTTTGTCCTGCTTTTTACGTAGGAAAATATACTACGCCCCTATATCTCAGAATTAATAATCACAGAGCATCCTGTTCAAAACCACAGCCCCATCTTTCCATAACAAGGCATGCTCAGAGTCATTTAATGAGTTTTAATACCCGAAAAGTTTGCTACTTGTGATTTTGTTTTGTTTGTGTGTGTGCACTGCATTTTCTATCCGAACTGTTCTAGATTACTATATATATACATGAAGTCTTGTTGACAGATAGATCTAAAACGAAAGATAATGGTGGTCTCTAAGTTATTGTTCCGGGGGAAGTATTGATGTAATTACGCATTAATTAATGTTTTGTTCATTATTATTGTATTTGCTATTGTTTAATTAATTCATGTTAAGAGCAAGTCACAGTCTGTTAGTTTGTGAGTCAGAAATGACAATCTGCATACCGTGGTATGAGAGTGCAGAATGAAGTAGCTACAGTAGTAGCTACACTACTACAGTCGAATTTCACTTTGCGGTCCACACTGATGGAAAAAAAATAATAAAATTAATAATTTGACAGTTAAAATGTTCTGAATGTCCAACCCATCTCGGAGCAATAGAGAATTCTGTAAGGCCTCTATTTTACAAAGAGCAAATAAAGAGACAAGAAGAGACCGCCTCACATATGGCTGCCACTTTCTTGGACGTCATAGGACCACAAGTGATAAGCGCAACGAACTTTGAAGAAAACACTCTTAAAGAACCGGAAAACAAATACATTTCATCCCTCAAATGAAAATCAACTTAAAATAAGTCTTGGTTCCTATAGAAGAGGTATTCGTTCCATCTGACATAGGAACTATTAACATAAACCCCAAACAAAAGAAGGTAACACTTTACTTTTCGGACAATTTTTACTTTAAGTAAATTAAATAAAGTAAAAAAATATCTGATGATTGAATAATCTGATCTATAGGACAGATAGAAAGCGATGGCGTAGAAAGTGTATAATTACACTAATATAAACCATATGGACCTAAATGTAATAACATTTATTATTGAATACTCTCACAAATACATTAATGAAGCTAGAGATTTTTTAAACGATTTCCAGAGCAACAAATTTTCACTAATCTAATATCTATACCTGTTACGATATAGAGAGACTTCCTTTTATTTTTTTCCTAAATTTAATAAATATGACACATGTTATGAAAATGTATGAAGTACCAATTGTTTCACTAGTTTAATCTCATAATGTATATTTAAAATCAAGAAACATAAATGGGGTTGCTCTGTTCGCTATGTTTGAAAGCATTCTGCTGGCCTCCGTGCATTTGCTGTTGTCCAGGAAAGTTGGTTTCGAAGCTGTCACTTCACCCACCGGACCCCACATATAACATCGAGTGGGGCCCTGACGACAAAGCAAAGATAACACAAGATCCTTACTGGGGCTTCCAGAAAGTCGCCGTCAGAAACGCAGAGGTGACTTTCGTGGAGACGCAGAGGGGAAACAGTATCGTTTGCGTGTATCTATCTTGCGTGCCGATCCGAGACAGGGCCATACTGGTGTCTCACGGGAACGGTGCCGACCTGGGAACGGAGCTTGGCCAGCTCTACGAAATGGGACGTGCCGTCGGCTGGAACATAATGAGTTACGACTACAGCGGCTATGGTCGGAGCAGTGGGAAGCCTTCGGAAGTCAACCTCTATACTGACATCATGGCGGCTCTGGAAACATTGGAACGGAAGTACGGGGTTCCTCCGGAACGGGTTGTCCTTCTAGGCCGGTCTATTGGAAGTGCGCCCTCTGTGGTATTGGCTAGCAAGGCGGAAGTAGCTGGATTGGTACTGGTCTGTCCGTTGGCTTCCGGTTTCCGTACCGTCTTCCCAGGATTAGATGCGAACCTCCCTTGCGACCCCTACCCCAACATCACACGAATACCTGCAGTGACCGCACCCGTCCTTCTCGTTCACGGCACCGAGGATCATCTCATCCATCCCAGTCAGGGCGAAGCACTTCTCAAAGCCTGCCCGGCAGCAGTAGCTCCACTATGGGTTCGTGGCGCAGGCCACAATGATTTGCACATATACCACTTTCTTCCCAGGCTCAGGCAATTCCTCGCTAGAGAGATCCGGAACTCCTACAGGCCGTCTTTGATTCACTTGCCTTAAGTATAACCTACTTAACACTGATACTAATAAACATTAAAAGAAACGATTTTTTTTCTTCTTTTTAATATTTCAGCTGCATATTTACATTCTACTTTCATTTTAGAGCGAATTCCGAAGGAATGCAGATATTCATATCGATTTAAAGACAGAACTATTGAAATAATTTTTGATACTTTCATATACTCTACTTGCAAGGGAACAAAATAAATAGTCGCATAAATATATAATATAAATTATGTTAAAGAATTCAATGAATATGAGGGATGATATTTTGCTTCTATAAATTTGCTGGCTGGTGGAGGTTATCAATCAAAGGTAGGTAAAATAAATGAGAAATGGTCACAAACCTCCGCGGTTTACACATTTATTTTTAAATGCAGAGCGCTTTCAAGGCTCACGCATCATCTTCGTTGCTCTAAGTTAGTCGAGGTGAACTTTCTCTGACCTCTGGCTATATTCCCTGGGTCAGAGAGAAGACAATAGAGCCAGAGATCAGAGAAAGTTCACCTCGACTAACTTAGAGCAACGAAGATGATGCGTGGGCCTTGAAAGCGCTCTGCATTTAAAAATAAAGTGTGAACTGCGGTTTTTGACCATTGCTTTCAAAAATTAAAAATAAATTTACATTTAACAGTCTTGGATGATGAGCTTACTAAAAGAGCTAAAGGTAAATTTCTAGAAACAGAGAACTCAGGTTAACTAAGGGTTGTAGCAGTTTATGTTGTGTGTATATATATATATATATATATATATATATATATATAAAGCGTTGGTTTTCTTGGCATAAATTAGCATTTGGCTGGCTATCNATATATATATATATGTACGTTTAAATATTTTCTAAGAAGTAAATGAAAATATTTAAACATATATACATAGGCCGAATATATTATAATCTCGAATTTTTGACACTGCTTTAGGGAATTCCGAAGTAATGCAGCAGGTTATCATTCATTGTTGAAAATAATTTTGGTTTGTCATCTATTTAAAAAGTACAAAATAACTGTCCCTACAAATTATGGGCACAGCAAACTTCGGTACTACGCCGCTTCGGTAAAGTTCGCTGCTTGGCCTTATCTCCTACTGAGGTTTCTATAACTAAACAAAACATGTTATAATTACTAAGTAAAAATGACTTTCCTGAATATATGATTCTGTTAATCAACAACTCTATTCACCCATGCATCTGGGTATAGATGAGGTCTTAATTTCATTTGTCTTGGACTTTTGGAACACTCATAAGTAGGGTGAATAATGCCCCCTACTAAATCTCACAATCTAGAGTCAATAATTCGTTGCGCCATTTCAGAAAATAAAAATAGCATGAAAAGCAAGCCACCTTAAACTAACAACGAAGGATTCACTTCATTTGTTTAAAACAGCCGGCACTTAGTGTAATTACAGGCAACCGTGATTACTGATAATATATTTATATTTTTTAATACAAAATATATTTATTGGTAAATATAGATTCATGAAGAAAAAAAAATTTTACAATCTAAAAAAACTTTATTTTAGATTATAACACAAATGTTTGCTTCACAAACATCTCGGGAAGGAGGGGATCCGCCCCCCCCCCCCTAAAAAAGTGGCTGGCAGTTGGGCAGATCAGTGAAATGCGTAGATCAATTTTTGTACAGATTAGTATTTTTTTACATATGCGTATTTTAAAACTAATATGTTATGCAATTTTTATAATTCTCTTTTATAATTGTAAAACGAATCCTAGCTTCGCTACTAAAATGTATAATTAGTATATTTATATAGATGCATATTTTCTCAAATGAATCGAATATATAAATATAATCTAATAAAATTCCTGTTACTTAATGTTTTGGATTGGTACCATATATATTTATTCAATACTTAATATTTAAAAAAACAAAAACATTTTATTTCGTAATAATTATAATTGGTATAACCTGTCAAACTATTACTTAACATCAAACTTTTATTTATTGTAAGAGTTTAGGTGTGGTTAAGTTGGCAATATTTTAGTGTGTATAAACAACATCGCTAATGTTGAGAGCTAGTTAANGGGAGAGCTAGATAACCTTTCGTGTGACCCATTTTTACGTCAAAAAAGGATAAGTCGAGCGTAGCACCTATATAAGGTATTACACCAAATTGTTAGTGTATGTGTGTGTGTGTCTTCGTTATTATTAATGTTACGGAGAAAATAAGTGATGAACAGGCACTCTTTTTTATTTTTTTTATATATAATATAGAAACCAATTTTGGTTTTTTCTTGCAAAATCTTGAATGCATTCATTTTAGTTTGAAATTGGATAAGGAGGGGAGAGAGGCCAAAATTATAATCGTAATATCTTCGTTGTTATTTGAATTACTAAAAAATTAATCGGAACATAATACGTGAGAAATGTAATTTTATAAAGTTGACGTTCCATATAGTTTTTACGAAAAACGTAGTGATTTAAAAATGTAGTTAGATCGTGTAGCTATGATGTGTGAGCGCTTCCCCCACTGCGTCTAGTCTAGAGCCATACCTCATGTTCATAGATCTCTCCGGTTTGCAAATTGATTTTCCTCATTTATTGATATTTATATCCATCTTTAATAAAATATCGGAAATTTCTTTAGATTACGCAGCCCCTGCGAGACGGATGGGCACAATTTTTCCTCTAAGTTTCGTTGTATCCAACACATATTCTGCAAAGAGATGGTTTTTGTAGGGGACTGTGGTAAACTAAAGTTGCATGAATCCGGATATATGTTTGCTTGTAACATGAGTTTTAACATGTTAATTCATTTTTCAAAGATTTGTTCTTTCGAAAGTTATTAAAAAAAAATTGCTTTAAACATTTTCCAACATTTTTGCTAATAATATTTAGGTATTTTCACACTAATTCGTCAAAAATACCAAAAACATTCTTGGTTATAAATTTGTAAATACCATTTGTGATTTAGTGTTATGATTTTCTGCAACCCCTGCAGTTTCAACAAATGTTTAGGGATGCGGGGCTATTTCTTATGAGGGAGGATGAATATTGGATGGGGAATTATGGTTCGAATGGAATTTGTTGACTAGACTATGTCTCTAGGGTTTCTGGCCCTTCTAATAACCTATTTTCCCCATTAAAGTTCCTTACCCCATGATAGATACAAAGCTACAAATGACTGTGTCAGTTTCAGAGTGACAGTATAATCCAGTTCGCTGCAGTAAAAGTACTCTCCTATGACTGGGCAACAGTTGCAATAAACTTTGTTTAACTATTATTAGTTTATGAAGTAGTATTTTTTTTCCAAAGCCACCATTTTTTTTTTCTTTTGTTTTTGTCAAGCATGGAATGGTCAAAGCACGAAATTAACCGAAGAATACTGTAAGAATGAATGTTTGTGCAATTCCACAGTTAAAGAATACTTAAATGAACAGGGGGGGGGGGGGGGGATCGCGTTGAAAACAAAAATTAGAACAATTATCGGGTAGTTTCAGAGGAATTTGAAAGAAAAAAAAGTCAAATGAAAATCGGGCAACTTATGCTTTCTCAGTGCTTCCCAAATAATGGAGAGAATCCAACTGGTTTTCAAAGACTTCTGCAATTTTTAGTCATTCCTAAATTAGGTAGTGACTTAAAAAATTATACACTTTTATAAAAAGTAATGCAAGAGAATAGAATCTTACTACCCCAGCCGGAACTTGAACCCGGGTCTCCTGCTTTCCGGGCATGTATGCTGACCTCTACAGCACCAAGGTTAGCCAGATAATTTCTTCTAGTCCCCACACTAGACTCGGAGTAAAGTGCGGGGACTAGAAGAAATTAGTCCTCTTTTAGTTTAGTTTTCTTCTATCACGTCACGTTCGGTTTCTATGTGGGTGGGGCGCATGCTGGCCTAGACCTGCCTGTTTAGTTACGGAAGTGAAACGTTTCCTTATGGCTACCTCTGCTCCTACACGTCGAAAGTAAAGAAAACAGCCCCGATTCGTTTTTTTATACATGTAGCAGTTTCACCATTCCCAGTCAAAGGACAAACATCAGTACATTTGTCAGACAAGCATATTTTTTTTTTTTTTAAAGTTAAAGTTGGTGATCAAGATAAAGCATGGGCACCTCATAAATTGTGTAAACAGTGTGTTGAGGATTTACGGATGTGGACCAAGGGAACACGTGCTAAGCTTCCATTTGGTATACCTATGATTTGACGCGAGCCCAAAGATCATTTAAGTGATTGTTTCTTTTGTATAGTAAAAACATCGGGATATAACAAGAAAAACAAAAGTAATATAGAGTATCCTAGTTTACCGTCAGCTATATGCCCAGTACCGCATTCAGCCGAAGTCCCCGTGCCAGTTTTCAATGAATTTCTCTCTTAGGAAGAAGGGGAATACAGATATGGTGCAGATGAAAGCGACTCCAACGATGAAGATTTCGACATTAAAGATGAATCCGTACGTAAGGGATTGGAGCTAAATGATTTGGTACTATCCAAAAAAGCTTCAGAGCTCTTAGCATCACGTCTCAATGGGAAAAAATTGCTTGAAAAGGGAGCCAAAGTATCCTATTTTTGAACACGAGAAAGGGCAGGTCTGCTATACTTTCAACGTAATGGTGGATTTGTGTTTTGCCATAATGTAAATAGTTTAATGGAAGAATTGGGAATTTAAAACTATAACGCAACTGACTGGCGACTGTTTAGAGATAGCTCAAAGTGCACCTTGAAGTGTGTTCTCCTCCACAATGGAAATTTATTAGGTTCAGTTCCAATTGGCCCAGTTTGTTTGTGTGAAAAGTATGACACCACAAAGAAAGTCATTGATCTATTCCAATATCACATGCACCAATGGATCATTTGTGTTGACCTTAAAATGGTCTGCTTCCTACATTGTCAACAACGTGGATACACTAAGTATCCCTGTTTTTTGTGTAAATGGGACAGCAGAGCCAAACGTCGTGCATCAGTCACTTGTCTACAGAAAGAACATTATATTTCCCCCTCTGCATATAAAATTAGGTCTCATGAAGCAATTTGTTAAAGCATTGCCAACTGAAGGAGACAAAGGCAGAACCCCCGTCCGCCCCACCCCCCACTACCTATCACTATTTTTACTCATTAAGAGTTAATTACTATTTATACAGTAAATAAATACTTTGATAAGTTCTAATTATTAAGGTTAGATCTGGTTATCTAAAAGAGTATCTCTAAGAAAATGTATTAGAATCGTTGCCTAACATTTATTTTAAGCTTGATGGGAGGTTAAACTGTTATCTTTTATCTGCATACTTTACGTATTCAGTTAAAATATGCTTTACAGAGAGGGAACCTGACAATCTTCACATATGGGAGGAGGTTTTTTTGCCATAAGATGACCATGGGTTAGTCCAGTGCCCTAGAATTTAATATATTTAAGAATATTGAGGGATCACATGAAAGCCATGGAAGAATGACCTCTAAAGGGTTAAAAGCACCAAGGCTTTATATTAAGTATTTTTTTTTTTTTAAATAACTCTATTCACTCATAATAGCAATCTGTAATTCTTGAGTCCAAATTTAAACAATAAATTAGAACTAATTGCAATAAGAAATATTTTTGAAAAGCAAATTTTCTTTGCTGCATTAAAACATCCTAATTTTCAACTAAATTTATTTCATATTAACGGTCTAAATACAAATAAAAATGTGATCATCACTTATTGTATCATTACTGTTTATTAAAAGAATACTGTTTTATGCTATCTAAAGAGATGTACAAACACAGATGTAATAATGTATAACAATATACAACAAAAAATTAAGTATGTGAAATAATAAAAAAATTATTAGTAACATGTATAACATTGGTCTCGAAGGACACTAAGACTAACTTACTGAAAAATATAGTATCTTTATAAAGAGGCCACTATATTTTTTCAAAAACTTATGGAATATTCTAATGAAAATTAGGAATTAAAAAAAATATGTAGATGAATATTTAGGATGTAAGAAAGTAGTCAGGAAATGTCTACAAGAAAATATGTCCTTTTCTTATATAACAATTTAATACATTTCATTTGTGCTTAAGTTATTGCAATATAGAAAACAGGAGTTTTAAAAGTAATGGAATGTTTCATAAATCTTTAAAATTAGACCAATTTTTCTTTAAAAAATATTATATCAAGTGTTTGGTATATATTAGTTTGTTGGAGAATCTTGTGATTGAAGTTCAATTTTATCAGGGGTAAGAAGTCTTGGCGTATCTACTCTCAAAGGTATTAATTCCCCAGTAAGATTTGATGTATCTACTTCAAGACTTTCTTTTATGAGAGATTTTTTTCTTAAAGGTCTTTTGTCAATCGAATTTCCAGATTTTATATCAGGAATTTCCTCCAATTTTTGACTGACTGGTGTTTCAACTGAAGTTTGCTTCTCATTTTTAAAGAATAAAAATAGTTTAAAAAATTTCTTAAATTTCAAGGTAAAATTTCTATAACTAGTTGTGTCACCATTATTTTCCATTTTTAGAGAAATTTTACCTTTTTTTTTTGACCTTGCAGTGAAGTTCATAGATAAATTGAAGCTTGTATCTTTTGGACCAAGTTTAAATTTTTTTGATAAGTCATCAAGATTTATTGTGTTTCTCTTTAGTAATACAAAAAGTTCTCTATTAGCAGGAGTAAATGGGAAAACTGTTGTTTTTAAAGAATACAAAAAGCATATATTTGTTTGTTCTCCTTTTTTAACATCTTCTTTAACTATTTTTTCATTCTGAATACTTTTTAATGAATCATTAATATGTAATAGACTCATAAACATTATAAAGTCACTTTCAAAGTTTTTAGTCCAATTAGGGCTGATGGGATACTGCAAAATAAGCAATAAAGTCATTGGTTTAGCTTCTAATGAAGGTTTTGCAACTTCTCCATTCAATATTTCATTCATCCAATCTTGGACTTTATATTTAGTTTTCATACAACTTATGTCATCACAAAGACTCAAAAACTTATCAAGATTATAAGGAGTTACACCTGCAGAAGTGTTAAATTCCAAAATAAAAGGATCTTGAATGCACACAGTCTTCTTACTCATTTTATCATTAGTGTATAACATATAAATTTTGTAATAGAACATACTCTCCAAAACATGAGATGATTCAAGATCATTTTTTGATATCTTATCACCATAATAAGTCGAAATCAAATGTGTTGAAAATGGAAAAGTTTTATAAAACTTAAAAAACCCAATAAAGAGTTCATCTAAATGCATATCATTTTCATTGTGTAATAGTGATGCATTATGAGAAATGCAGAAAGGCCAAGTCTTCCCAGGAATTCCATAAAGCAATTTTTTTAAAGGAGGAAGGATGGGTTTTTCAAGAGTCTGAAGATAAAATATAATTAATAGATTGATAGAATAAATTTTAAATTGAGAGGTGGATATCAAAAGTCTTTTCTTAACACAGTAGCCAATAAGCATCATAAGCTGCCTTATCCGTTTATCATGGCTCATCAAAAAGTAGATCAATGTGCTGTTAGCTACTGCTTGGCCAGATGTGGCACTTATGTCTAGTTGAATTTTTGTTTCAACATGTCTTGCTCTAATTATAGGAACTCTTGCTTTAGTGATTAACACAATGTCAGAAAATAAACGACTTTTATAAATAACTCTGCCATGCTGTTCGATGAACTCTACAGCTTCATCTCTGCCATAAGCTGAAAAACCAAATTTATATTAAAAACACAGATTACAAATAAAATAAATAAATAAAAGAATACAAATAAATGCAAAAAATCAATAGGTAAATTTCTGGGGGATAAAAAAACAACAAAAAACTATAGTCTTTATAGAGATATATTTTATATTCAACAAAAATGTTCCTCACAGCCTACCACCCAGCTGGGACTAGTAAAATACTGAAATTCTTTGTTATTATGTCATTTAACAATTATATAAAATAAATTTTTATAGAGTGGCTATAAATATGGTAGAAATACTTGGACTTTACCAACCAAAAGGAATGAACCAAAACTTGACAGGACAGAACACTTACAAAATATCTATGTTTCTTAAATTGATTAATTTATATAGATATAAATTCAATAAATGAGTTGCAAATAATTTTTTACTAAAATTTTTATTTATTATCTAAATTTCCTTAATGACATTTTATTTATTTATTTTTAAATAAGAGTTCAACTTAACTAATTAGGTTATATAATTTATAGAATTTCTTCATAAATCTAAAAAGAGGTCGAACGAGAGATTAAAAAAAGAAAGATGTTGAGCTTGGACACACACACACACACACATAAAGAAAGTGCTCTTAGATGATTTTAGTTGGGGTTCGGTCAAGATAGATCCAAAAAACACAAATTTAAATAATGTATTTTTTAATAAAGGATTATCTGCCGTTTCGGCTTACATTGTAAGCCATCTTCAGGGCTGTAGAAATACAATGTCATGAGAATACAATAATAATTGAAATTAATATAATAGAGAATTGCAATAATATAATGTGATATCAAGAGTATGAATGTAGAAAGCTATGTAGGAGAATATAAAAAGATTTTGAAAAACAATTTGAAAAAACATGCAAACAACTTTATAAAGAAAGTGCTTTGTTTTATAAAAACTAAATATTTGTTGAGTTCATGAGTATGAAAAAAAAAATGTGCATATTGTTACATACACGATATTGTGAATTTAAGTAATAGTTCTAATAAAAAAATGTCATATTACTGTGATTGGTTGTTTTATATTCTTAATTATATGCACCCTTATTCCCTACAATTAGAGAATTAAAACATGGTTAAATAATTCATAATAATAATAAGTCATAATTCAAATGAAATCATTTAACATATTTCCTGTAAGCAAATATATTTCATTTATTGTTAAAATTATCTAAAATTTAAATATATGTAAGTTATTATTAAAAATAAAGATCCTTCATGTAGGCTTCGACGGTCGTCAGAAGTATTTACCGTTTCTTCTTCCGGGTTGGACCGTGTCAATTTTCAGCCCTGAAGAAGCCATCACATGATGTGCGAAAGCTCGGCAAATAACAATAATAAAGATCCTGTTCTCAACCACCATGAATCATTTTTTTTTTTTTTTTTTAGGTGTATCTGTTATGGACTATAGAGCAGTAATAGGTTTTGGAACTAGTTCAATATTTATATACTTCTCAGAATATATCATCCCATTTTTACATACTTTTTGGCACTTATTATTTCACCAAGAAACACGAACACAGCTCCTAGACAGCTTTGTTTTTGAAATCGAGTTTATTTCCCTCTGAAACTTCGATTGGATCTTTTATTAGACTAAAAAAATATTTACAGATTTTCTAACAAAAAATATCAGTTGGATATTGATTTAAAAAGCAGTTAGCTTCATTTAGTTCCCTTTGCAGTGTAATACTGGGGAGAGCTATGGAGACAAGAGACAGTAATGACTTTCATGTATCAACAATAGTTTTCCAAAATACACTGAGAGATAAATATGGACTAAATAAAAAGAGATCTATGGCAGGAAAAGTCGCAGTTTAACTGGAAAGATATAGGTTCAAAAGAGTCATTATAGCATGACTATTGAGCTATAGTTGAACGATTCTACAATTTGGCCTCAATGATTGGATTGTGAACATAAATACTTAAAATAGCATTTCATACATGTTAGGCACAGCAGACATTCTTCAGAATTCTTACTCTGCAAGCACTTTTTAAAAAAATACCTAACCGTTGCTCTGCTGAGGGCTACTTCATAGACTATAATATTGGTTTTGTATACCAAAATTGCCTTTTTAATATCAAATTGCTGAATGTTTAAACACATGTAAAGGGTGATGTTTAGGAATAGTTTGTTGCCACTCTACTACATTTAGACACATTGGTAAAAATTAATGAGTTCTTGTTATAGTTATCTAGATGATTTTGTATAAATGGGGTAGGTTGGCACAGTTTTTTCCCTCTCAAGTGAAATAAATTTAAATACCATTCTCAAAGTTTTCCAAACACTAATAACATATTATTTTTTTACTTAATGTTGATACTTTCAGATACATAAAATTGTAAAATTATATATTGGCCAGTAAACTGATGAGCCGAAGTAAATCAATGAAAATATGTTTTTTATTTTCAAAGCGAGATGCTTGTTGAAATTCCTACTTTATCTTTTAAATTACAATCAGGAATAAAAAAGGAATCATATAAGTGGACAAGGAGCTACAAACTTTATATTTTGCATATTAAAAAAATAAAAGTAATAATAACTATAAAAAATGTTTGGTTAGAAAGCATTATATATTAATAAATGGAATATAATTATACTATATAAAGAAGAGGATAATTTTTTGAGGATAATAAAAATGAATTAAAAAATCATGACTTTATTCATAAAATAAAATATACATTATAATAATTATTGAACAACACAAGGAAAATCTTTTAATAAGTTACATTTGAGATCAATTAAATGTAATATCACAGACAAGTTAAGTAATTTAATTGGCTATTAATTTAACTAAAATAAAGTTTATCTACTGACTACCTTTATTGTCAGCTACTATTTTCATCAGCTAACATTAACTCATATGAATCATCCTTTGAACTTTCATTTTTATTCAGCTTTGAAGAAATTTTATGCATTCTGATATTATTTAAAACACAGTCTAATGATTTAAAATAAAAAATTGTCTTGTTAAAGCTATTATGATCACCCTCATTTATGAAAACTATGTCAACTTTATCCTTCTTTGTTGACATTACAAAACACTGAGCAGAAAAATTAAATTTCATACCAGAAGGAGGATCACTTGTCTTAATGTTTTTTAAAAAATAGTTGAAATCAATAGTATTATTTTTTAGAAGCTTTATTAGTTTCTTAGACTCATTTGAAAAAGGACAATCTGAAGCTTGTATGCAAAATGTTAAGCAGTCTGAGTTGAACTTAGTCTTTTTTAAGTGACTTTTATTTGGCAAATTATTGTGAATGGTAATACCAAAAAGTAATAAAGTCTCAGCTAGATCATTTTTAAAGCTTTGAGTCCAATCATTATGTGTCTCATAATCAAATGAAACTGAAAATTCTGGAGTTTTACTGGGCTCAAGAATAGGTTTGGCAACTTCTCCATTAATAATTTCATTTATCCATTCTTTCAGTTTAAATTTTTCTTTTAACTCGGTCATTTTTTTACATGACAATTCAAATTGTTTCAGTACTTTTTGTGTTACTTGTTTAGATGTATTATGACACAACTCTAAAGGATCTTGAATACAGACAATTCTTTGTGATAGCTTTTCCCCATTCAAAGCTAAATGCTTTTTATAAGGTGGCATGCAATTAATAATGTGAGGCTTCTCTAAATCACTTGACAATATTCTCTTACCTAAATAAGTAGATATTACATACTCTGAAAAAGGAAAATTGGCATAATATTCAAAGAAACCAATAAAAAGCTTGTGAAAAGAATAATAATTTCTATTCTGAAGTAAATATACATTATCAACTATATAACAAGGCCAAGGTGCATATTCAGGTCCATATACTAATTCAGATAAAGGCGGAAGGATTCTGAATTTTAAACACTGTAAGTAAAATATGACCATTAAGTTAAATGAATAACTTGAAAATCTGTTAGTGCAAATAAGATTACATTTTTTTGCCCAATAACCGATCAGCATCATTAGCTTCCTCACCCTGTTGTCATAACGCATTAAAAAATTTAGGAGCATACTATTTGATACAGCTTGACTGGATGTCGCACTGATGTCAAGTTCTATTCCAGTCTTTATATGTTTCGCTTTGATGACGGGCACTCGTGCATGACTGATGAAAATTACATTAGAAAATAAACGAGTCCGATGAATGGCTCGGCCATGCTGCTTTATGAAGTCTCGATTCTCTTCTCCTTGAGCTGAAAATCCATTACATTTTATTAACATTGCTTAAGTATTTTTTGAGCATTTTTAAGTAATCTCAAATATTACTTAAACATTAGTTGTTATGGAATTCAAGAGGGCTTAGTAAGTACTCCTCTGCCTAAACAAATTGAGAGGTCAGGAAAAAAAAATTAATACTAAATAAATTAACTGTCCAAATATAACATTCTTAAAGATTGAATGGAAGCTAAAGTGTCCTGAAACTTGAGCAATACAATTAATATAAAGATAAATAATTAAAAAATACAGCTATTTATTAATAAAAAAATTATAAAACATTATTCTGTAATACTTAGTAGATTATAGATATGGAAATTATTCATAACCTTTAATAAAATAGTTACAATGTTTTCCTTCAATTTATAAAATCATTTTGTAGAATTCCTAGATTCAGAATGAAGAAAATTCATTCACCAATATTCATATCAATCATATATATGATGTAGAGAAAAAGTAAAACTAGTCTACTAAATATTTTTTCTAAAAAATTCTTGTTCTAACAAGAACTGCAGAATGGGGCCTAGCAATGTTATGGACAAGGTTGACCTGTTGAATTGATTAGTCTCTTCTATTTTGGCGAAAGGCATCCCTTATTCTTTTTCAACAGTTCACAGTAGTAAACAGCATTTATTGTGCATCACTCATACAAAAAATCAATGAGGTCCAAGAAACAGTTGAAAGGACCTTGCCAGCTTATAGTTGAGTTTTGGGTTTCACTAAGAGGGTCTCTTCTTTCCACCTTATTTTGGGCCTGTTCAATATTTATGTAACCTGATGAGTCACCCATTATTTCTTTTCCTGAATTTCTCGAACTGCATGGATGTTTTCATGCACGAGAAATTTGCTTTTCACCCATTCCCCCATTAAGAGCTTTGCTCTGGTTCTTTCCCACTCCTAATGACCCAACCCAAGCAAACTAGAATTACATATCTGGTCCTATCAACTGTTGCTGTTCAGTAGTAAAATCCTTTCTATATTTTATTTATCCTCGTATACAGAATCAATCAAGAGGGAGGGGGATTTTATAGAAAATTAAAAAATCATCATTACAATGTACTCTCTTCTGCTTTAATCGATCATTAAAATAAAAATTCAACTATTTTTTTGCAAACAATTTTGAAAATTTAATATCATTTTTCAAAGGCCTTAATCATAAAAAAAAATAAGGGGTTGTACAATGTAGCTTGTTAGATTCCCATTCTATTTCAGCATAATGAGATCAGAAAGGGATTTGGTGAACAGGAACATAATATACTGGTCTAAATTCGTTTTCATTTGCTTGGCACTAAAGTAGTACTGAAGATGTGTCATATAAAATCTTAGTCCCTACATGTATACTTATGAAGTGTGAAACATTGCGATCGCTATTTAAGTCTTTCAGTTTCTTAAAAGCTGCTCTTTGATCATGTTCCACCCCTAAACCCCCCCCCCCCCCCCCCC
>KZ807474.1:46534-78767 GCA_000696205.2 Oncopeltus fasciatus | reverse complement strand
AAAAAAAAAAAAAAAAAAAAAAAAAAAAAAAAAAAAAAAAAAAAAAAAAAAAAAAAAAAAGTACTGATATCAGAGGGAGGAGAGGAGCCACCTTAAATTAGCATACTTATGGCAAATATGGACATCACTAGGAATATTGAGGAAAAGGTAAGAAAACTGATCACAAGCCTCCTAAAAGGATCCACAAACACCACACATAAGCATGCATAGTTAAAGTGAGGAAGAAATCAAAAGCTGATGAGTGGAAGGATGGAAGAGGTGATGAGAACTTTAAAAAATTGAGAGTGGAGATGAAACAATGGGTAATTAAGGTGACATATGATTTCCAGAATAGGATTTGGTTAAAAAGAAGGCCAAGGTTTTTGGTAGAAAGAAAAAATTGGATAGGATGGGAAATCTATTAGAGAGGGCATTGAGTAAAGAAGCTGAGTCTATAAAATATTGAACTTATAAACATTTAATCACACATTTTTTTTTTGAGGCCCCACTCTGCAATTTGATCAAAATCAGCCTATATCAATTAAGTGGCTTTTTAGACCTCAGAGAAATGGAACAATAGGCAAATTTGGGAGTCATTGGCATACAGGTAGAAGTGAGAATGTCTTATTGTACTGAATTGGGAAAAGAAAGTAATTGGAGCTGTGAAGGAAGGATAGACTAGTCAATGGTGAATGCTTTTCTGAAGTCCAGAAGGATAATAAAGGAAATTTTTTGGTTGTCAGTAGCTGTAAGATACAGTATCTGTCAGAAATTGCAGAAGAGAAAAACTTTTCCTCATTAAAATTAGAAGAAGAAACAAAAGGGAGGGGCAGAGACGACGAAGAAGAGACAGTGGAAAAGTAAAAATTTAAGTCATCGGGAGATATATGAGAGGTAAAAGAAGAGTAATTCTTGTAAAGGTATCAAATCACATACTGGACAAAAGGGATTGGGAATCCAGAATAGAGGATAGGATCATATTATAGTACTGGGAATGCACTCTATGGTGATTGGGCATAGTTAGGTATCAAGGGAATTTAAGGATTGGATGTCTTCAGGATGTTTTATATGAATATACCTCCTTCTAGCAGCATTACATCATTGCAGCAAGTCTTTTCAGGGATCTTCCAGGTAGCCAGAGAATGGGCTGCTTAGTATGTCTTTGAGAGGAGCAAGTTTGTGGAGGATAGAGAGAAAGTTGATGGAAGTCAGGAAATCAACTTTCATACCGAAGGAAGGAAAAGAAAAGACTCAATCTCTCAGGCAAAATCTCTACATTAAGGTATTGAAAGTAAGGGTAATTAGAGGAAGAAGAACAATAAATTTTGCAGAAAATTGAGTTTCACATAGTCGTACACAAGTAGTACAACTACACAACTCATAAATGAATAGGGCAACAACAACATCAGAACGACCTACTCCATTCTGATGAATGAGGGAGTAGGAGGAGAGAGTGATAACAGAAAATAGAAATAAGGATTAAGCCAGGTTTTAGATACAGCTATAAGGAGGTAGGAGCTGTCTTGAAAGGGTTGAAGGAATTTAGCGTAATGAGCTGAGAGGGATTGGGCATTAAAATTACAAGAGGCTAAGGCTCTAGTTAAAGAAAAGAGTGAGTGAGGTGATATAGGAGATGGAAGGGAGGATATAAAAGAAAACAAATGAGTATTGTTAATGAGAAGATTTTCAGCAACTTTGAGGACAACCTTTTTGACAATTTCAAAATGTGGACTCTTAATAATAGGCTCTCTATGATAAAAGTTTAAATGAACTACTGAAGAAGGTGTCTAAGAGTTAAGCAGCTTGATAGAAACAAGGAGGTTCACATTCGACTATAAGTGGTAGAGACTTTCCCAAAGAAGATTGGAGCTTATCAGCTAAGGTGGTACGGCCACCGCTAGAGGAAAAAAAAATGAAAAAAGGCATCCAAGATTGGTTCTGCATCTGGAACATAGGGAAATGACAGAGGGAACCTACTTTTCCAGTAGGGGTCTCACAGATTGTGAATTAGAGAAGAGAGACATTTGGAAAGCAGCTCTGAAATAGGCAGACAAACAATTTACTCTTTATTAAAAAAAATTATTCTGTACATATTTCATACACTATAATTTTTGATGGGGTACATAATAATAGTTCTTGCTCGTCTAACCCGGGACGCAACCTGTCCTCAGAGAGGAGCCCAGGTTAACCCCCGATAGACTATCTGGCACCCATCTTCTCCTTATCCTTGGATAAGAAGGAGACTAGGCAGGGAGTCAAGGAGGGAGTGAGAGGGGGAGAAAAATGCCAGTGCATTCACTCCCATGATATTTTAACTAAAGTGGCTGGAGTAGGTCCCTTGGCCACCACCTCTTGAGGCATCGGAGGGTGGTCAGGATGAATGTGGGATGCCAGGGAGATTACTAGAGGATTTGGATGTCCTTGGAGGTTTGTGTGAAACTTATCAAACCTGGAGGGGATTAGCTCGTAAACAAAAGGTTCTTGCAGGTCAGAATGGATGGTTTTATTGGATACGTAGGGAAGTGTGTTGAGGATAGTGCGAAGAACTTTGGACTGGAACCCCTAGATACATCTAATGTTTGATGGCTTCGCTGAGCCCCACAATTTAATACCATATGTCCAGATAGGTCTAATTAATGTTTTGTAAAGAGTTATTTTGTTTTCTATTGTTAATCTGGACCTGTGGTTCAGCAATCTGTAGAGCTGTCCAAAGCGTCTGTTTAGTTCTTGTCTGTAAGTGACTCTTACAGGTTAGTTGACCTCTGCAAAGTGTGAAGGTGACATTGACTGATTTATTTTCATTTAGGAATATTCACCAGCATTTTGACCACTGGAAAATAGAGTTGAGGTGGAATTGAAGGTTATTTGAGGCAGTGTAAGGATCCGGGTCGCAGGAGAGCATGGATGTGCCATCTGCAGAGGATGCGAGAAGTGTGTCAGGATGTGTTGATGTTGGCAGTGTAAAGGGTATAAAGAACAGGACCAAGGACACTACCCTGTGGAACTCCTGCTTCAACGGGGTAGAGGTCAGAATACTCCAGACCAAGGTGGACTTGAAAGTATCTATCGGAAAGAAAATGGACATGATAATTAGGTAGTAAGGTTGTGGAAGCAGACAAAAAATTGAGAGATATTCTTCTTGCATAAGAAAAGAAAAAAATTATTTGAAAGAATTTCTGAAAAAAAACTTTCTTTTAAACAACTTTGTCAGCACATTTCTTCTGAAAACCCAAATAGAAAAGCTTATTTAAAATAAGCATTGTAACTAAAATTAGAAGTAAATTTTAACTATAATCATATTAAGAGAAGAGGGTAGTCAGAGATTCTCAGCAAGAGACTAAGTTATAACCTTGGCCTTGGGAGCTGAAGGATTAAAAGCTGATTTGTAAATAGAAAAGATTTTTATCTTTGATTAGGCCAACATTTCAGCCTAAACTTCAGGCCTTCATCAGGGCTGAATATCAAAAGAAAACGTACAAAAGTAATATAGAAACATGTCTATATGTTATAATACAAAAGATGAATAACCAAATGAAATGAAAAAAACTGTGTGTGAACAACTATACAAAATGTATGAAAACTGAATACTGAACAAACCTAAGAGAAAAATACATATCAAGAAAGTAATATACCAAGTGGGGTGGTGGGGAGAGAGAGACTCCTACTCAATGGTAACTAAATCATGACTGATCTGTTTTTTGCAGAAGAGAACAGGAAAGGGGTGTAGGAGGGAGATCTGGATAACAGTCAGTATATTTAAAATGGATATGAGGCTTGCCTTTGAGGGTAAGGTGGCCTGAGGTTTCTGGAAATATCAATTATGAAAAAAATGAAGGATCCAGTGGTGAATACTAAAATGGTGATTGTTTCAAGATGTGAAAAATATGACTATAAGTGGAGGAAATATAGTCTTTGTTATATAAGTTTTAACTTATATAACAATATAACTTATTGTTGAATTATTATTCCTCTATATAAGACCAAAACAATGTCAGAAATAAATAAATAAAACTTTTTTTTTACATTGTTTTTAATTCATCTGCTCCCAAGACCGAATACCTGATTAATCTCTCCTCTTAAAGCTCAACGGTCAACTAGTAACCTCCAAATGTAATCACATTATTTTTTAAATCAGGAAAAAAATTTTAAAAAGTAATTTAATTCCATACTCTGTTTTTAACTGGCATTTTCTTATGTGGTTGAGCAACAACTTTTTTAACTTCCTCAGAAGTTTTTGATGATAGTGGTTCATTCTTGGGTGAGGCATTAACTGTTTCTTGCTGGTCCATTAACATTGTCTCTACAAAAAGTAAAATTACTCTTAATTTCTTTTATTAGTGAAATGAACTTAGTTTATGACAAAGAGAAAAAAACAACAAAAACCTATATTTCAAAGCTGTCATTACTTATCCTACGAAATTTAACTTGAAATTAAGAAAGTTCTGCTTATTTACAGTAACAGAGGTCAAAAGTTTAATTGTCCCATTAGAATCATTTCTACAACTATTGTCCATAAGTCTAATATTAATTTTTAAATTTAAAATGCATGTGACTTTAAACTTAATAATTATTATAGTTAATNCCTGAAATACTGACATTTTAAATTTAAAACTATATATATTTTACCTTTTAATGTTGTAGATTATTACATGTTATTTTAATTTATCTAATTTATTTTAATTACTTTCATTAATAATTAGGTATATATTTTTTTTAAAATCTGAATTAGCTAATAAATAATTAGTAGAGAATTTTTTAGGGTTTAATCAAGGGAAAAAATTTTTTTTTTTTTTAAAAAAAGCATATTTTTTATTACCTGCCAAATTATGGCTTACATTGTAAGCCATCTTCAGGATAGTTGAAACAATGTCTTAAGAAAACATGAGTAAAATAAAAATTATATGATTTAAATTATTATTATGGAAAACTTAATGTAACTATAAGTATTGTGACATGAAATGTTTCAAAAAACAACAATGTGTGCAGAAGTTCATCACACCTACCTATCATGAAGGCAAGAGGGGACGTTATCAACTGGAACAAATCTGCATGACAGAGAGATAAGGATTATAAATTGGAAAAATGGACAGGTGAAGGGTGAGGGATGTAAGGCAGTAGGCATAAAGGGAGAGGGGCCTGCATCAAAGAGACAATACCACCTACCATCTCGCATCCCTTACCCATCAATTGGTCATTTTTCTAATTTCTAATCCTTATCTATCAGTCATGCAGACTGAGATTGTTCCATGTAATAATATCCCCTCTCGCCTTCATGATAATTAGGTGTGATGGAACTAATTTTCTACCAATACTCTCTACAATGAAAAGACTATGCATTTGAACATTAATAAATAATATATTTTGAGTTTACAGGTCTAGATAGTGATGCTTTTGACATCAAAAGGCCTTGTATATCAACAAAAATGTTTAAATACAAGGAAAGTCTTTCTGTTGATACCAATTTACAACCATTTTTGCCTGCAATTGAATAAGTGGTAGTAGAATTTATATGAAGACCATATCCAGTGATTATCTTACTGTTGACTTACTATTAAAGATCTTGGTTCCCCAAAGTCCTTTTTCAGTAATTCGTTTAGTATTGCACTATAGTTGAGACACTAATTAAACACCAGGAGGTTAGTATTATAGCTTCTTGAACAAGGACTGCTGTTGCACTAATGTTGACTTTGGATATGATAACCTTTTTAATTACAGTTAGATCAATAAAATTATTACACGTGAAAATTCATGTGTGGGAGTAAAACTCTACAGAAATCACAGGCTTACTCAGGTTTGAGGGAGTTTGCAGCAGAACCAATTACACTGCTCATAGAATAGACACTCAATTACACATCCAAATAATGAGCTTTTGAGTGAGCGTAAGGATATATACTTAAGGTAATATCTGGCTAAATGCAGATCTATTTGTACCAAAATAAGCTGCTAAAGATCCCTCAAATCTTTATTCTACTCAATACCCTACACACAGACAAAAACATATTTTAAAAGAAGAGTGACTAATTTAACAATTAAAATATATATAACTAAATGTATATAGTCATTTCACAACACACCTGGGATTTGATTTCCTTGTTGTTGCATTAGTTCAATTTTTTTCAGATGTCTTTTACCTATCAAATGGTGGGGAATATCAGCTTTGGATAAAATAATGTTACAAATCACGCAATTAAAACCAGCCATCACTGTGTAAACTTTTTTAGATTAGCCTGAAAATTTCTTAGAACCACTCATTAAAAAAAAAACACTTCAAGCTGTATTGAATTAAAACCTTGCGTCAACGGAACATGGTGAAATGTAAATAAATAATAGAGAACACTTGTGTGAAATGATTAGTGGTCATCATTCAGTAACATGGACGTCCACAACGAGAAACATGGACATAGTGTCGTCATAAGATGTGTATGAACTGTTATTCCTAAAATAATATAGTTACCTAAATTAGTAACAATATTATTGGTAACATGTATAACAGTGAATTACTTTTATATGATAACATAAACAAAAATTGTTGCTAAGAAATAAAATAAATGTAAATAGGCAATCTCCCTCTTCAATTCTTCCGATATTTCTCAATAACAAGCTGGGTTTTTTTTATATTTAAAAGCAATATGCTAAATTTCATAAAAAATAATAAACTGCGGCTTCTAGGGCATAAACATATATGGATTAGTAAACCTCTACTTCAATGTCGCTGCATAACTCCTAAAATTTGTATTTTATGAATAAAAATATCTAATTACGCATAAAAATAAACCTCAAAAATTAATACCTGTGTTGACTTCCATCACTCTAAACAAAAAAAAAAATAATTTTTTTTTACATGTACTTAACATTATAGTTAATCCCCTTGTTCCATAGGCCCTATTTTGTTCAATTACAAACTTAGCCTTTCGTTTCGTATTTAGCAGCTATGTGCCGAATCAATAAAGAAAAACTTAAAACTGTGGCCTATAGAGTGTTCACGCAGAATCTTATTGGTGGTAAGTAGTGCGATTGCGAGTATGGCTTTGTAGTATGTTTGTTGACGATAGAGAGAAAGTTGGTAGTCAGGAAATTGCCTTTCATATCACAGGAAGAAAGAGAAAAGGCCAGGGACCAGCCAATGAAGTCAAGGTCAGGTTGCAGGTACTCAAAGATTAGGATTTTAAATTGTAAAAGGATATCGGGAGCATAATAATATAAGAAGAAAAAGAAAATGTAATGGAAGTAACAATCCATTTTCCAGGAGAGAAGGGGATAATATGGAGACTAAGGGATGAGGAGAATGTTTTAAGATAGCATTTTCAAGAGGAATCAGTAAGAAAGTAAAGAAAAACTGAAAACAGGACTGTAGTGCGTTGAGATACAATCTCATCGGTGATTATCCTAAACTTAATTCTAGGCCCGATTGAACCCTTGAAGAGGAGAGAACAGTGCTTCTGGTTAACAGGATCCTTTTGGGTCTTTCATGCCTGATGCTTGTCGATCACGCATTATGAAATATTTTAAAGGGATATAAAAGATTACCCATTGCCCTGGGTGTTAGAAAGGGTGACTACCGGCCGTTTTTAGAATAACGGCCGGTAGTCACCCTCCTTTAATAACTCGAAATGATTAAATGTAAGGTTAAAAAGAAAAAAAAAGATCACCTATAGGAGAAGTAGAACATGCACAAATTTAATAACTACCGGTTGGATATTCTTTGAACAGTCAAAGGTGTGTCGTACTTCTTTGTATCGCCGACTTTTGAGCTTTCGACCTTATCTCGTTTGCAAAGCAGCAATAAAGCGATCAAATAGGATAGCTTAAATAATGGAATAAGGAAGGCAACTGGTGCTGAAGTGCAAATATGGAAATTTTGGTGGTTTTTTTATAAAAAAGCAAACACAAAAGTTAAAAAGTGTTTTTATACGGATGTGAAACGTCGAAAGAGGACCCTTGCCTCAAATCACCTGGTATAAATGAATCGGTGCCTCAGAAAAATTTCCAACATTGCATAACTTTCCAATCAGCTTGACTGAAATGAAATATTGTTGTTAAGACACACGCTCCTAAAAGTAAGCTACAGTATTTTTGAGGCTGCACTTGGACATCCCAAGAGAAAACCGAAGGGAAAGATAACCTGGAACGTGGAGGTCCACCGTCCTTAAAGAGGCAAAAGAGGTGGAAGAATGCTTCTGTCCCGAGCTGCATTAGAAAAGATATGGCTGGAGTAGGCTTATTGAGAGCTTATGATCCTAAAGAAGTCACATGAATAATCTTTTTTGAGATCCATGGTCTTTGCTGGCGTGACGTCATAATACCTATTCCTTATTCTGGATGTTGCGAAATTCTCCTTGGGTTGTATACTTATGGAAGTGTGTTATTTCATCTTCGGTTTCTTAGTTTTTATTTAGTAATCTTTTCTTTAAAATTCTTCTGAAGTGGATGCTTTAAAATGAATCAAGCTGATGTTTCTAAATTAGTGTCCCGAATCCGTGTCCCTATATTGCCTAAAGCCCGAAGACTTAGGAACCCGGAAGGGCCTCCCGGTAGATTAAACAATCTCAGAAATATTGTTTCAGGTCTTATTAAACATGAGAGAATTGAACTTAATTATCAAACAGGGGATGAGGCGAGAGCTTATGCTGAAAGGGTGAGTTAATGTATTATCTATTTATACGTGATACATATTAGTGTGGTTGTTACTTGCTACTTTTATTTTATTCGTTTAAGTTGTATTTATTGTTATGAGTGGTAGATTTATAGTTCTTTTATACTTAAATTATGACAACGTTATTAATTTGGCTTCAACAAGCAAATCATAATTCCCCTTTTACAGTTTGTCCCATTTCCATGCTTTAAAATTGCCTTAATTATACCATATTCTATGGGCCTCACCAATTCAATTTCCACTCTTGATTCAGCATATTACTAATCTATTCCTCATTTTACTGACAATGTTCTATTCAATTGTTCTAATCTTTCTATTGAACTATCTTAGTGATGTGATTACTTCTTTCTCTTCAATCCCGAGTCACAGTGGGTTTTAGTTTTTTTTATTTTATTACTCTTCTCTGTATTAATATTAAGAATTTATGTGGTTTTGTTAAAAACTGGTCTCACCACCTTATTCCACCTCCCTGATGAGATCAATCTCTCCTTCCTCAACACATCTAGATAGTACTCAGTACTAGCATTAAAGCATGATGGTAGTATTTTTTTTTTATATTTGAGGTTAATCCTAAAATCCCTTTCTCCTGTTCCTGAGCTGCAAACTAATTAAGTATCTTCTTAGATTTGGTCCTCACCTGAAACTCTTTATCAAGAAAAAAAAAAAAAAATTCATTTGATATCTCACATGAATAAAATCTCACAGCTTTCCCATTTTTTTTTGTCTTGATTTTCTTATCATGCCCCACCTCAGGCTATACTGTTGTATTACCACACTTTGACAAGTGTTTTGTTGAATATGATGGTTTATCAGTTGGTCCCGCCAAGGCTATTGTAAACAATTTATGTAATAAAATCCTGACCAGTGCCATGGGTGTTTAGAAAAGGATGGATACCCATAAATGCTATAAATGACCCCAAGTGGCTAAATCGGAGTTAATAAATATAAAACAGGATTGTAAAATTCTGTTTTCACTTTGACCACCCATTTCTTTCTCTCTTGCCTTTCACATTTCCTCATATCTAGTCACTACCTGAGAAGGTTCCATATCCACTGGAAGTCTCTCTTACTGCAAATCAGGATTTGACATGCAACCTTGTTGTCCATTTTAATTACATTTAATTTATTTAAGGCACGAGAGAAAAATTAATTTAATATTATTATTATTTATTTATTATTTACACTTCTTAATCCTACAGTAGTACACATGTATCATCGTATAGTTAGTACCATAATTTAAGTAGAATTATGTTCCAAAATAAGGTGATTTTCCTTTCTTATTTCTTAAAATGCCTAGTTAATAATTAAAGGAATAAAAGGAAGTTAATAATTAACATTTCAAATCTAAACCAAGGTTCCTATTTTAAGTGTAAGGAGTAGTGGGATAAGGGAAGAATGATTATTATTGAAAATGAGAATACAAATTGTATTAATTTTCCAGTTTCATCCAAATTAATATAAAATTGCAAAAGGAATGGTTAAACCACTAGTGAATCTGCTAATTTACAAGAATTTTCTCCATCTTACTAAAACAATTTACAAAGCAGTAAATGAACCAAAATTCAGAAGAAATAAAACTTTTAAAAAATGGAGATTATTTATTTTCAGTATATTTAACATATTCATTCTGATATATAGTATCCTTAATTAATGGTCACAATATTCACTTACATTCTCATTAATATAGTTTATTCATAGGAGCCATTGCTATGCTCTATTCCAGTTAATCTCTGAGGCTATAAGACATGGCGATTGCCATGAACCAACTATGGATATAGCTGATTATTGGTTGACTGAGAAGCAACTTGTTCATAAATTATTTAAAGTTTTGGTTCCAAGGTTTCAAAACTGTTCGACATCTTATACCAGAATATTCAAAGTATCTAAAGGAAACCAAGACAGAATTTATCCTCGAATGGTACTGGAACTTAGAGGTATGTAAACTTCATGCTGACTGTATTCATAATAGATATTAATTATACAATTTAATTCAAAGTACTTTAATTCATTTTTTATTTGTGAAGCTAATATAACATAAAAATGAGGAAATTGACTAGATTTTGTGAATTCCTTCTAATATGTACTATTTAATGTTGCTAGGCCTTTTACAGATCAGCTATTTTCATAAATCCATAGTTTAAAATTTATACTTGATGGAAATGAAATTTTTCCTATAATTTATAAGGTTTTAGATTAGAGGATATCAGTAGTTTAGAGTGAAATTCACAAAATAGGTTTTTTTTTTTTTTTTTTTTTTTTTTTTTTTTTTAAGTTAATTGTGATGATCAAATTACAAAGTGTTTTAATTTAACAGAATGTAATAAATAAATAAANTTTTAAAAGAAGTTTGGAGTTTTGTTAGATGGTATTGGGGTAAAGTTTTTAGACAGAGATCTGATCATTTTTTTTACATCCTTAACACATTTTATTTATATTTTAATTATTAAATAACTTCATAATTGACCAAATTAAGCATCAAAGTCAAATTGATATATTTAGAAGAAATTAAAAAAAATTTTATATTTATTCAGATTCCATGTTGTGTTTCAATACTATTTCAATATTTATATCAATATTTCAATATAGTTCGACAGCAGCCATTGTAGAGAGATGTGTTTTGTTAGCTCTCTGCAATTGTTTCTTTTGAAGTGGTTAAAAGTGTTCAGTTGTTACCAAACTTTAACAGTTAAAGATGTAATCAGCCTGAATACATGACGAAGTTTCGAGGAATTTCACCGAGGAACAAACCCACAGCAAGTGAGTGAAATACTCAATTCTTTTTAGCAGCAAGGAGCATACAGGCAGACGTGCTCGGTCAGGCGCGTCCCCTCCAGCTCCCAGCCAGCCGGCTTACACTATCGGCTAAGCAGATAAACTAATCTCTGCTTGGTCCCCGGCTTAGGGATAAAGAGCAGTAAATATTTATATTTACTGTTGTTTTTTAAATTATTATTTATGTAATGTTAGATGCTTACTATCTCAAAAAAATAGCAATGAAAGGAAAGCGCCCTCGTTCAGCGATAGGCTCTCAATGTCACCCCCTAAAAATAAAATAAAGCAAGATAAAAATAGAGCCACAAAGACACCTTCATCTTCCAGCCTAAATGATAATACATCCACCACAAGTAGAACTGCATCGCCTGTTAATAACCCACATCAACCAACAGTCTCACCTTCCAATACCGGGTCACTCGACCCCGCTCAGACCACTACTTCAACGCTCACAGAGACATCACCATTTTTCACAGTGAACCCATTCAATGTTCTCTCTAATGAAGACCATGGAGACCTCTGAAACCTCCCAACAAGCATCAAAGCCCCCTCCAATATTTGTTAAAAACATTTCAAATTTTGGCCTGATGTGCAGACAGCTGGTTGAGAAAGTACGCCGTGGAAAATACATATGTATGAGCTGAAAGACAGACACAAAAATCAATCCCGACTCATCAGACTCTTACAGAGAGAAGTACGCTACCTGAAATCAGTAGACGCCCAGTTCCACACGTACCAGCTAAAAGAAGAGAGGACTCTACGTGTAGTTGTTAGGAACCTCCATTACACTACACCAATCGATGAAATTAAAGAAGAGCTCACTGGCTTAGGGTTCGTGGTGAAAAACATTCTCAATGTTTTAAGCCCTAGAAGAGAAACAGATAAGTCACCCCTACCACTGTTTTTCATAGATCTTGAAAAAACGCTTAATGTTCAAGAGATATTTTCAATTTCAGCACTGTGCTGAACAATCATCAAAGTTGAGAGGCCCTAAGTAAAAAAAGAGGTACTTCAGTGCCATAATTGCCAACAATTTGGGCATACCAAAGCCGGTTGCAACTATAACCCGCGGTGCGTAAAATGTGGAAGTCCGTATCACACCAGCAACTGCCAAAAGAGACGGAAGGAACCTGCTACTTGCGCCCACTCCTCCAAAAACCATCCTGCTAACTATAGGGGCTAGGATGTATACTAGCAAATCAAACAAAAAGTATACAATCAACAAGTATCATCACAGCAACCTGCTACCCGAAACTTGCAACCACCATCAAGAATTACACAGCCAGGTGTCTCTTATCGATCTGTCATCCAAGAACAGAAGCCAACAGAGAAACCCACCCAGGCAGGCCCACAACCCAGGGCTAGATCTCTATCTCGAACTAGGCGCCAGCCTTACCAGCAACAGCAACCTCAGCCTCAGACCTCGTCTCAGCCTCAGACCTCGTCTCAGCCTCAACCACGTATTTCACGGCCAACCATCTCACACATCCCTCCTCTCACCGCCAATTCAAAACTACAATATGTGAGCAATATTTTACCAAATCCGCATCCCTCACCCAGGAGGGAGCAACCCACTATCCCCAACGTCCCGACTCCGCCCTTATCAAATGATCTGTACACCTTATTTCTCTCCTTCTTCTCACACCTTAACTCCCTCATTTCTCCACTCATATCCCTACTGACCAACCTGGTCACCAAAATGACCCTACCAACTCCCACACCATTATTCCCCAATCCAAGAATTCCTTTAATATCCTCCTATGGAACGCTAACGGCATTCGGACGCACACTGACGAACTCAAACTAGTACTTGATAACTAAAACGTAGACGTAGTATTACTGACAGAAACTCGACTAACTAAACAAAATAACCTAAAAATTGCTGGCTACCACACTTATAGGACAGACCATCTTGGCGGACAAGCACATGGTGGAACTACACTTCTTATCAAGAAATTCTACACCCATCATATCCTACCCTCTACTTCCACAGAGTCCCTTCAATCAACATCAGTGTCTATTTCCACACCCTCTCAACCTATCACACTTTCAGCAGTGTATTGTCCTCCAAATAAGCCAATCACTACACCAGAGTTTTCCACTTTCCTCAAAGACCTTGGTCCCCGTTTCCTAGCCGGTGGGGACTATAATGCAAAACACTTGCAATGGGGATCGAGAACGACCAACTCCCATGCTTTGTATAATGCAATATCATCCCAAAACGTCAGCACAATTAGTCCTTCCTCTCCAACTTATTGGCCCTCTGATGTTATCCGCCTTCCTGACATACTAGACTTTTTCATTTGCAAAAACCTTACTCTTCTTCATTATTCCGCTTTGAACTTAAATGAGCTCTCCTCTAACCACAGCCCAGTTCTCCTAATGCTATCCTATTCCAAAACAATTACCTCCCTCCCTCATTAATGGCTCAGTCGACTGGGCCTTGTTTAGAACTCTCATAGAAGAGTCACTTGACTTCGGAATCTCTCTGAGAAACTCCGATGATCTAGATGACGCTGTACATTCCTTTAGCACAAACGTACAGCAATGCATGTATATGGCTAATCTCAAACCAAAATTTACCAAATACTCTTCTGAGTCCCAAAAATCACTCCCAGATTCGCTTAAAAAGCTCATCTTGGAGCATTCCAGCTCCTTAAGCTGCTGCTCAAGAGCATTGTTCAAAAAATATAGATACCCCTCAGACCGCAAAGACTTCAACAATCTTTCTAGACTCGTAAAACAAAAATTAGGTGTTTTACGAAATGAGGCCTTAATGCCTATCTGTCTACCCTCTCAGCAGGGGACAAATCCCTTTGTATTGCTACTCGCAGAATCCTCAAGAGCCATGAAGCTTCCACTCCCTTGCATCGAGGAGATGGTTCCTGGGCCTCTTTTGACAAAGACAAGGTCGAAATGTTTGCCCAGCACCTCAAGCATTTACTCCTCATTCAGATCCCTTTGACCTGTCCAATGCCACGGAGACTGAGGAGTTCCAGGACATGCTATTACCTATGTCCTTGCCACTCAAGGCAGTAACACCCTCCAAGGTCAAGTATATAATCTCTCATCTGCCATAGCGCAAATCCCTCGGATATGATTTAATCACCGGCCAAATTCTCCGTAATCTTCCCAAGAAGGCAATTGTATTCTTGACCTACATTTATAATTGCATATTCAGAACTACCCACTTCCCTCTCCTCTGGAAATATTCTGATATAATACTATTTCCCAAACCTGGAAAATCACCACATAACCCCTCATCCTATCTTCCTATAAGTCTCCTTCCTACACTTTCAAAGGTTTTTGAAAAAATACTCTTAAAACGAATGATGCTTTTCATCAAACCCTTCAATATTCTGCCAAATCATCAGTTCGGCTTCAGAAGTAAGCATTCTACTGTCCAGCAAGTGTTTCGCGTCGTAGACTACATTTCCTCTTCTCTTGAGCGTAAAGATTACTGCCCAGGAGCTTTTTTGGATGTTTCCCAAGCATTTGATAGAGTCTGGCGCAGTGGTCTTCTGTTTAAACTGAAATTTATACTTCCTAGTAACACTTACTATATCCTTAAGTCTTACTTATCCAACCGTTTCTTTAGGGTTCGGCAAGGATTAGATTACTCTGATTTCTACCAAGTGGAAGCGAAAGTTCCTCAAGGTAGTGTGCTTGGACCTATCCTATTTATCCTGTACACTGCTGACATCCCTACCCATCCAAGTACCCTCTTAGCTCTTTTTGTGGATGACAAAGCTATCCTATCCTCCCATCCCGATCATAAAACTGCTTCTAAAAACCTACAAGATCACCTCGAAAAAATCAAACAATGGTGTGGCAAATGGAGAATAAAAATCAATGAAGAAAAATGCGTTCAAATTAATTTCCAACTGCGGAAGAAAGACTTCCCTGAAATTGTGAAATTTAACAATATTCCATTCCGTTCAAATTGTTTAACCACATTCAAATTCCGTTCATTACCTTGGGTTCCATCTTGACTTACCACGACTTACATGGGGAGAACATACTAAAATTAAAAGACAAGAACTCAATCGGCGATATGGACTTCTATACAGACTCATGAATAATAAGTCCAATCTTACGATAGAGAGCAAACTGACGCTCTACAAAACCTTATTACAACCAATCTGGACTTACGGAGTAGAAAACTGGCGTGCCGCCAAGCCTTCCAACATCCAAAGAATCGAGGCCTTTCAATCCAAAACCCTGAGAATAATTGCAAATGCCCCCTATTATGTATCCAATTCATTTCTTCCCGCTTCACCCTTTTCCACAGTAAACTGCCATACCATCCTAATCCACTAGCACAGACCATGTCTTCCAACTCCATCAAACGAAGATGGCTCCATAACCTCCTAGGGGCATAATCTGTAAATAATTTGAGAGTGGTGTCATTGGTCACCTTCTCTCCTCATGTTATTGACATTGAAAGTCTTTTTTTTAAGTTAATTGTGATGATCAAATTACAAAGTGTTTTAATTTAACAGAATGTAATAAATAAATATAAAAATTGTTTTTCTTTATCTTCAAATGTACTGAAATTAAAATAAGTTTTATATTTTAATTAAAAGATACCCATAATATAGAAAACTTTAATCTAGAGATAATATTAACTTACGTGCTATTAATTTTTATGCCTCTGAACATAGTAAAACTTTATTGACTAGAGTTCATAATTTTCAGACATTATGAACATTGAAATATTATCAACAAATTAAGTAAATTTAATATTCAAGTGACTGACATTAATATTAAATACTTAAGTTATGAGTACATTCATAAATTACCTGGAATTGAGTGGTACTTAATAAGAAGGTCATGTCAAAGATTAATATGTATGGAGTTTTCATTCCATAAAAGTATTGTCTGGATTAGCGAAAGTTTGTATCTATAAGGCAATATTCAGGCCTATTCCTACTTAAGAGTCGGAATTGTGGGCCTTCACTAGAACACAGGAGATGACCTTTGAAAACATTGATAGGAGGATCCAACACTGAGTTTTTAGGTAAGTTATTGGGTAATGTTTGAAAATGCTGATGTAAGAGCTCTTTAAAAGACCTTGATGTTGCCCAAGTTGTGAGATGTTGGAATGTTCGGTGGGCTGGCCATGTTGCTCGGGAGTAGAAGAAAAATCCCAGCTACAATCTTGAGAGAGCAACTCTATGGAATCCGGCGATTTAATCGACCTAGGCTAAGATAAGAAAGTGTTGCTGTGTATACATTCTTGTGCTTGTGTGAAATGGGCAGGCTGCTACCACTGATAGAGATAAATGGTGCTGATGAATTTGCTTTGTTTACACAGTTCCACTGTGATGAACTTTTTCCTTTTTATACATCATACCAGTTGTTAAGTCAAATTTGCTATCTCAAATGTGCTTCTAACATCCGATATAAATCATATAAATTTCATAAAAATGTCTGGATTATTTCATAATTTGTTCAATGAGAGTGTTGTATTTTTCTCTCATTATTTACTTTTTTTTTTTTTTTTTTTTTAAATTAGTGATTAATTTCAATAATTACTTGTGGAATGATTAATTCTAAGGATTAGATCTTTAAAATTCAATTTACAAATCTACAATATTTTGGGTGGGAAATACTTTTTTTTTTTTTTTTTTTCAAAGCATAGATTTCTTTATGCCATGTAAGTTTTGTGGTAAGAAAAAATAATTGTATGATGTTCATTAAATTTTGATAAGATTTTTTTACTTATTTATAATAAAGGTTCAATATTAACTTTCTGCTCTCCATTGTTAAAATTTTATGAAATATTTGCAACTTGAAATTATATACTAAATTATTTAAAAAACTGAAGAATACTTTTTTATCTCAGTTTTGCTTTTTATTTTTTTTTTACAAAATATTTATTGTGTAAAAAGATTGAAGAAAATACTTGTTTTTCAGGAAATCCATATCCTCCTCTGTCAAAAGATTTATCTAAGAATACCTCAGGCTATACTGTTGTATTACCACACTTTGACAAGTGTTTTGTTGAATATGATGGTTTATCAGTTGGTNGGCCTAATTCTCAGGAGTTCGTTCCTGTCTGCGGTCGTGACAACACCTGTTGAGAACCACCTGCGCTGATCAGCTAATATAGTTTTATTATCTTTTCTTTCTTAGTTATAAGCTATTCCATAATTATAAATATTTCAACTAAGTAAACCACAGTAGGTTGTGGATCTGAAAGCTGAATTACGGTCTAAAACCCGTATTAAAAGTTTAGAATGAATGAACCCCCAGATATAAATCCACCTCTTAACAAAAGAAAAAGGGTCCTTAAATTTAACAATTATCCCCTACTAGGAAGTGAAAATGTAAAAGACAATAATAATAAAGACAATAATAATAAATTTTTAATAATTAAAAGAACTGATAACACTGCACAACAAAAAATATTTTTTGAATGTTTCCTACACTAAATTAGTCTATTTCTACTAATTTTGGGGTGATAAAAATGAAAATAACATTGAAAAATTTTTATTAGCTCTGGTTTTTGAGATATACAGCACTTAATCTTAAAGAGTAGTTATACTATACGTGAAAAGTGAAAGTACAAAAAACAATATTGTTATGTTTCTTTTAGAATATTTTAAGTACAAAATTGATAAAAAAAAAACATTATTCTTAGTGTTTTGACAAATAAAAGAGGTTTGTACCACCAAATTTCAATTAAGTCAATCCGATGTATTGTAAGATCGCTGTCGTTTAGCTTGTCTTTTATAAAACACTTCTGGAGCATCCCTACACACAGACCAGCAGTAGTCTGCAAGCATTGCTTCATTCCAATGGCCCTGATATCTCTGTTCTATTAAGGCAATGTCTTGATGGAATCTTTCTCCATGTTCGTCACTCACAGCTCCACAGTTTTGTGGGAAGAAATTAAGGTGAGAGTGAAGAAAATGAATTTTTAAGGACATGTTGCATCCAAGTTGGTGGTAAGCTTGAAGAAGCTCTTTAACCAATGCTGTGAAGTTATCATCTCTTTTGTTACCTAAAAACCCATGTACAACTCCCTTAAAGGCTTCCCAGGCTCTTTTTTCATTTCCTGTTAAAATCATGTCAAAAGCAGGATCATTTACTATTTCACGTATTTGAGGCCCAATAAAGATGCCTTCCTTGACTTTAGCATCACTCAACCTGGGAAACTTTGCTCTCAAGTACTTAAAAGCTTGTCCTTCCTGGTCCATCGCCTTCACAAAGTTTTTCATTAGTCCCAACTTAATATGTAATGGGAGAAGGAGAACATCCTTAGGATCTACAAGAGGCTCGTAAACTATATTTTTCTCATTAGCGTTTAGGTCTCGTGTAGGCCAGTTCACTTTTTTATAGTGCGATTTTCTATCCCGACTGTCCCACAAACACAAAAAACAACAGTACTTGGTGAACCCTAATTGCATTCCTAGGAGTATAGCAATGACTTTCAGATCACCACAGATTTGCCACTTGTGTTGTTCATATTTGATTGATTGGAGAAGTGTTTTCATATTTATATACGTTTCCTTCATGTGAACTGCATGACCTATAGGAATAGAAGGTAGCTGATTTCCATTATGCAGAAGTACAGCTTTTAAGCTTAGTTTTGAAGAGTCTATAAACAGTCTCCATTCAGATGGAGTGTGACCCAAATTCAAGCAGTCCATCAAACCATTAACATCAGAACAAACTACGAGGTTTTCTTTTTTCTCAAAAAAAGGAAGCAAATCTTTTTGACGCTGTCTGTACTGAGATATTTTCACATCATGTTTTAGAAGATTCCACTGTTGTAGTCTTGACCCTAACAGCTCAGCCTTTTCCTTAGACAAGCCAAGATCTCTTATAAGGTCACTCAACTCTGCTTGACTAATTCTGTGCGGATCACTAGACCTATCGCTTACATCAAATTCAGGGTCATAGGATGTAGAAGGATGGGTTGCTTCTTGTAAACAGACTTCTTCACTTTCCTCTAAAATTTCATAGTTTTGCGGTGGAGAAGGGACTGGCAAATTGTCTGAGTGTGGTACAGGCCGAAGAGCAGATGGGAGATTAGGGTATTTCACCGTTCCTCTTTTCTTCATAGATAAACCTTGCTTAATGGGAGGAGTTAAGCAGAAATAACAGTCGTCTGTATGATTGGTAGGCTCACGCCTAACCATAGGTACTGCAAAAGCCATTGCCCGCTTGTTATCTTTCAGCCACTCTCGCAATATGACGGAACAAGAATTACAACATATATGAGGAGCCCATGATTTATCTTGGTCCCCAAATTTTACACCAAAATAATGTTCATAGGCAGTCTTAATGATAGGTGACATTTTACGTTTCTGAGCCTTAAATGTTATTTCACCACATATATAGCAAAAGCTATTGACAGAATTCACACACTTTGGAGGCATTTCAGATCAGCACTTAAATTAATTTAAAAATCAACTTCACACGATAATTTCAATAGCAACCACGTGCGTACAATTGACAAACTCGCAAAGGTTATGTTTACTACTTATGAACAGCTGATGAGAGGGGTGTTATGTAAATAAACATGTGTACCAACTGTTGGTGATGAAATATTTCATTTGTTGAAAACTCAATATATATATAATAGAATGATACTACATTTTGAAAACAAGAGCTAATATATAATTTTTATGGTCATTTTCGGTTTTAACATGTGGAAATACATTAAAATCATCTAATTTCAACTCCGAAACAAAAACTTTGTTGTTCAGTGTAATGGGTCATTAAATAAAGTTTCTCCATTTTTAATACATAAAATAATAAAATCGTCAGCAGGAGAACCAAAAAATGTTAAAAAATTAAGAGATGGTACTATCTTAATAGAAACAAATACTAAAACCCAATCCGAAAAATTGTTGAGCTTGAAAAATTTAGGTAACGAAATCCCAGTTGTTGTAATCCCCCATGATAAACTCAATGAATCTAAAGGAATTATTTACTGCCCAGATGTAGATGAATTAAATGAGGAGTCAATATTAGAGGAGTTAAAAGACTAACATGTGAAAATGGTTAAACGAATAATTACAAAAAAAATATGGTGGGGAGAAAAAAACTCACATGTACATACTGTCATTTGGCTTGCCTAATTTACCTGAAATAGTATCAGTAAGATTTTATAAACTTAAAACTCGCCTGTACGTACCTAACCCACTGAGATGCATAACCTGTCTTAAATTTGGACACTTAGCTGAAAAATGTAACAAAAATCCAATATGTTCTCAATGTTCAGAAGACCGACACTGCTTGCCAATTAATATCTCCTAAATGTGTGAATTGTTCAGGTCAACATAATAGCTTTGACACTACATGCCCCAGATTTTTGGAAGAGAAGGAAATTAAAACTCTCCAGTATAATAATAATCTTCCCTACAATATTGCTAGACGTCAGTATTTTGAACAGAATCCCTCTTTATTAAATAGATCATATGCTGAAACACTTAAAAGGAAAAAAGAATATAAAGATGAAGGATGTCAAACAGAAACCACATTTATTAAAGTCACTTTTACTAACATAAACACTGTTAACCTGGGTAGCCTAAATGAAACCTGTAGAACTCAGGCCTCACAAGCCTGCCCGGCCCTTATCAACAGCAGCCCGCCCTCCCTCTCTCCCCACTCCTTCCCTCACCTACTCCAGCAGTCCTCTCCTCCAAATCCTCCACTATCTCCCTGCCTCCTTATCTCCCTAGCTTGCCTCTCGCTCCGACCCCAACTAAACGTGATACTTCTGTACCACGTAAACCTCCGCCCTCTACTCCCACAGATTCACCAAAATCTCAAAGACCAGATGATAGAACTATAAAAAAGAGAAGGAGTAGAAAAAACAGAAATCAGGAGGATATAGACATGGTCTCCTGCTAATTTTCTAATATGAAACATAAAAAAATTATTATCCATTCTTTTAAAAATATTGGTATCCTAAGCTCTACAATAATTCCAGACCCACTAGATTTGTCGAAAAATTCATTATTATCTAATAATATGTACAGCTTTATCTTCACCTACTTATATGGCCTTATTTATTACATTTTATTATTACTTTATTATTTTATTATTATTATATATTTATACACATGTTTTAAACATATTTACTATAGGCTTTCTACACACATATGTTATCACATATGTTCCTTATGTATTATTTATTTAATTATTTATGTATATTTATATCTACATCTCTCCGTTAATAGTTCCAATCTCACCTATTATTATTGTTGCTGGTACTCCACTCTCAATCAAACATATATCATAAATCTTACACATACTTCATATTTAATTTCACAATTTATCAATATCATTCAAATACAATGCAGCTGGAAAACAAAATCTAAGCAACCATGGCGATCATTTCTTGGAACTGTAATGGTATTCAGACTCAATTAGAGGAACTGAAAATCTTATTAAATGATATAAACCCAGCAGTCATATGCATCCAGGAAACGCACTTGAAACCCTTTAAAAACTTCTCTCTCAAAGATTTCAATATTCACAGAAAAGACAAATTCACTAACAACAGAGCCTGCGGGGGTGTTCTCACCGCAGTTTTAAATTATCATCACTCCGAGCTCGTTAACATAAATACAGATCTTCAGGCCGTTGTCACTCGAGTTCATGTCTCACCCCCTATTACAATTTGTAATGTATACTTACCTCCAACAGAACCAATAGATGAATCTGCCCTAGTCCGACTAATAGATGCACTACAGCCACCATACATTATAACAGGCAACTTGTTATAGCGCACACCGTGCTTGGTCACCCTCAGCGACCAACTCTAGAGGCAAACTCATAAAACGCATCATTGATTCTTCTGACAGCTTACTTCTCAACAAAGAAAACACAACATACATTAGCCCAGCCTATGGTACCGAAAGCACAATAGACCTCACCATCTGCTCACCAAGCCTTGCAACTGCATATTTTTGGAAAACAGGATCTCAGCAATATGGTAGCGACCATTTCCCCTCTATTCTACTCCCAACCAAATCCCTACCATCTATCGAAAAATACCCTAAATGGATAATTGAGAAAGCAGACTGGGGAGCGTTCTCTGACCTCCTACAAATCCCCACTGATGAGTCACATGATGAACCGACCAGCCAAGCTTGTTTATTTGTGGAAAAAATCATTTCAGCTGCAGAAATATCAATCCCAAAGACTAAAGGCATGCCAACAAAAAACTATACCCCGTGGTTTGACGCCGAATGTCGCCAAGTCATCAAGGCCAAGAATAAAGCACTCAATACATTTCAAAAGAACCCTTCTGCTCAGAACCTATTAAATTATAAGAAAGAAAAATCCAAAACAAGAAGGCTTATAAAATCTAAAAAGAGACAATCCTGGATGGCATATGTTGAATCAATCAACTCAAACACGCCCTTAAGGAAAGTATGGGAAAAAATTCATTCCATATCAGGTTCCAAACACATTGATACTCCTGTCCTAAAACATCAAAACCACATCATATCTGATCCTCTACATCTCAGCGAAATATTTGTTGAGCATTTTTCTGAGATCTCAAGCTCCCTCGCTGATCCAATTGAAGAAGCAAATTTCAACTCTATAAATTTTTCATGAGAATATCAGCATGCGAATAACTCTATAACTGATTATAATAGCCCAATAACACTAATCGAACTCAACTCTGCAATCAAGGACCTTGAAAACTCCTCCCCCGGACCAGACGATATTCACAATATGATGTAATTTAAAAAAACTCCCTCTTCAATACAAAACATCTCTCCTACACATCTTCAATAGAGTGTGGGACACTAGTATCATCCCCAACGACTGGCTAGAAACAATAGTTATCCCAGTTTTAAAGCCCGGCAAAGACAAACTTATAATCGGAAATTACAGACCAATATCCCTCTCCAGCTGCCTATGCAAACTAATTGAAAAAATAATCAACAAACGGCTCCTATGGACACTAGAAAAATGCAACCTCTTAACACCTGCCCAATGCAGTTTCAGAAAAGGCAGATCAACAATGGACCACCTGGTTACCTTAGAAGCGGACGTACTAAACTCTTTCATAGAGAGAAAAGAAGCAATTGGCGTCTTCTTTGACTTCGAAAAGGCTTACGACACGATTAGACGAAGCCAAATACTCAAGCAACTTTCTGAATGGGGCTTTTGTGGACGACTGCCGAACTTCATAAAGTCCTTCCTCTCTCGGCGCTTTGTCAGAGTCTGCATTGGAAACAAACTCTCAAGACGCAGACCCTTACATAACGGTGTTCCACAAGGAAGGGTTCTTAGCTGTGTCCTCTTTTCAATAGCTATAAATTTCATAGTCTCCCATATTTCATCGCCTATTAAAGCTTCCTTATTCGTTGACGACCTTAAAATATTCATCCGCTTCACATTGATTGGGCTACTAGGCTTCTTCAAAGTACAATTAACAAGCTTAGTAACTGGGCCACATCAAGGAATCTTAGGTTCTCAGCAAACAAAACAAAATGCATCCTGTTCTCCAAAAAAAGGAATCCTAGTCCACCTCCTATATTAATTCTCAATGGTCAAAACATTACTTTTACAAATGAAACCAAATTTCTAGGTGTTAACGTTGATGAAAGATTATCATGGCTAAGCCATATCAAAAATGTTAAAGAAAAATGCTGCAAAAGATTAAACCTCCTAAAAGTTCTTTCAAAAACATCATGGGGAGCAGATAGGAAATCTCTTATCATGATATTTAAAAGCCTCATAATATCCAAAATAGACTATGGCAGCATGATCTACTCCTCAGCTAGACAAACCCATCTCATGTACCTGGACACGATTAACCACTCAGGAATCCGCCTAGCTACAGGTGCCTTCAGGACCAGCCCTGTCATGAGCCTCTACTCCGAATCTGGAGTTCCTCCACTGTCCATTCGCCGAAAACTGCTATCCAGCTCCTACTTAGCTAAATTACTTTTCCAACCAACGAACCCAGCTTACAACTACATATTCGAGCCCAAATATCTTCCACTATATCAACAAAACCCACAACGCCCAGCTCCATTAGCAATCCGCCAGAGGAGCATGATCTCCTCTGTCCCAACAGTAAACATACAGGACTACGAAATTGAAGAACCCCCGTGGAAAAGAAAAATCCCCGTAATTGACCTACGATTAACAAACCTCAATAAAAATTACACCACAAGCGAAAAACTAGGGAAAGCAAATGAAGTTATCCAAGCTTACTCAAATAAAGAATTTTTCTTCACAGATGGCTCAAAGCAAGAGGACAATGTAGGCCTAGCAGTAGTCTTTAAAGACCACAAAATATTGCAAAAACTTCCACCTATGGCTTCAATCTACACGGCTGAAATGCAAGCATTATGCCTAGCTCTCTATCATGCCATTACATCAGACAAAAAAGACTTTATCATATGCTCCGATTCGCTCTCTTCTCTAAAAAGTATAAAAAATGATAAAAATCAAGGTCTCCTACAAAAAAAATTTTTTCATTATATCCGCACCCTTGAACAGCAGGACAAAACAATAACACTCCTATGGGTTCCATCACACACAGGTATAAGGGGAAACGAAATGGCTGATAAAGCAGCTAAAGAAGCAGCCCTTAAGGACACTCCACCCACAAATATTATAGAACCCAGAGATGTCAAGACATGGCTTAAAAGGAAAACTTATCTGGACTGGGACACTCTGTGGAAATCCGAATCGACTAATAATAAACTACGAAGAATCAAGGACACCACCAAGGAGTGGTCCACATCGAACCGGGAGAACAGAAGGGAAGAAGTCGTATTAGCCAGACTTAGAATAGGTCACACGAATCTTACCCACGTCCATCTAATCACCAAAGAGCAACCGCCAGTATGCCCTAAATGTAGCTGTCCAATAAGTGTTCAACATATCATCGAGGAATGCACATATTACTCTAATTTATTCACATGCAAAAACCTCCCAAGACAACTGTCGACATCACTGGGAAACCATGAATCCAATATAGCCAAACTTATGTGCATTTTAAGAAAAACAGGCTTATATGGAAAAATTTAATCCCCCCAATAAAAAAAAAAAAATTGTTATTTTGTTGTTGTTTATTTTTGTTCTAAGTTTTATTGTAGTATTCACTATAGAAATCTAATTGTATCATATTGTTAAAATTGTTGTCTATTGTTTCTAATTTAATTGTTAATTTACCTTTTAAGCTATATAATTCATATTTCTGGTTTTAAAATGGTTTTATACCTATATTTATGTGTACGAATATAACTTGCACACCAAGTACTATAAAATGAAATGTAACCAAGAACTAAAAAAACGAAAAACATTTAAAAGAATGGATAACAGATTAACTCTAGAGAATCCCCAATAGTCAGAGCGTAATAACCACGATGTTGATCGCCCTACAAACTGATCCTAATCCTAATCCTAATTCTCATGTTGACTATCGCAGTGTCTGAAGCTTAGATCCCTTGAGGTAAATTTTCTATGAAATCATTACAACCAGGAATGGTTGATTTTTTTCAATCATATCTTATGAAAAATATTTATTTTTTGTTAGTATTTCCAGATTTGTTTAAAATAGTCTTATCAACTTTACAGCAAATATTTTAACATTTAAATGTATTTTAGCCACAGAAATATAGTTATATTCAAAAGAAACATTGATGAATTCAATAAAGCAAAAGGTGAAAGCTTTTAAATTAAAAAGGTCAGTTCCCAAGAGGTAATGGCCTAGTGGAAGCAAAAGTTAATCCCAATTAAAAAACTTAAAAGAAACAGGTATCCCAATTAAAAACCCTGGAAGAAACCATCTAGAACCATCTTCTTTTTCTCAACAATGAAGTGCAATAAAAATTTCGAAAATGTTTATTTCTATTACTGAATTTTCACTTTTCTACAGTATTGGTTGAAAGATAACTGAACAATTATATATAGTGATGGCTTCTTTTTCTTTTTTTACACTTTATTTTTTAAACCCACAATACAAATGATATTGTTAAAAAATAATAATAATAATAAACCATCAAGAAGCCCAGGTAGGCCATCATTTTAGAAATTGTTGTATGAATTCTTTATATCTTTGTGGGAGCGAATAAACTTGTATACCTAGAAATAGGCTCCTATTAAAAAAAAAAAAAAAAAAAAAAAAAAAAAAAATCATACAATCTTTCAACTGCTTCTAATGGTTATCCTTAGATATATTTTAATTTTTTTATTTTAACTAAATCGAAATACAACCTTATAGAAAGGCACAAACAAAAATTACCAAGGAGAGTTTGCTTTTGACTACAAAACAGCTTCACATACATTTTGCTTTTTGAGGTCCATCCTGACCCGATACAGTTATAGGCTTCAATTGAATCCTAGAAACCCGAAGTATGTTGACAAAAAAGTGGGGGTTCTGTGTAAAGGCTTAACAGCCTAATTTAAAATAAATTAAAAGAGTCCATATTTTTTCATATAAATTGATATCTTGAAGAAAATTTATCAATTTCATAGTTCCTAAGGTCATTATTATGGTAAAAAATCACATTGTGATCCTAATGTAAATATAGGCAATACAATAAAATACTGTGAAGATCTCAGCGCACCCGTGGCAAACAGTTGCCATGACAATGTGTTATGCAGGTATATCCAATTCTGAATCTCCCTAAAATTATTTCATCTCTTCTACTGAACCAAAAAGCACATGAGAACTATCCTTCATTTAAAAGGTAGGCCATCATTTTAGAAATTGTAGGAATTCTTTAAATCTTTGTGGGAGTGATTAAACTTGTATATCTGGAAATAGGCTAATGTCTACGACTCCTAGAATAATTTGGAAACCATCAATGGAAATTAAATTACTTCATACAAAAATGAAATAAAGAAAATGTTTAAAAAAATAAATACAGTAATAAGATTGTTTTCATTGTAAAGCAATTTAATTATAAAGAAATTAATCATTTTTTCATGAAATAATTATTTCTGCAATGTAAAAAAGTCACAGATTTTATAGTGGTTATGGTACTGGACTCTTAAGCCATTGTTCAAAATGTTTTTTATAACACTAACAATAAAGACATTGATGTTTTTAAAAATTTAGATCCTCTCGACTGTGTACGTTGAATGGGCAACATTTTGTCTTATAAGTAAATGAATTTTCGAAGAAATTTATCAAAAGTCATTTCATAATTTCAATGTGAATAGCTTGATTTCCTTCTGGTGAAATCTACTAAATGCTTATTTGTTAATAGAGTACTTTTTATGCTAAGAATATATCCTAAACAAAAGTAAAATTAGTTACAGATTTGTTTGCTGCTCATGCACAGTATCTATAGATAATGCAGTAACAAGTCATGAATTGTTAAAGCCCTCGCACACTGACGCATCATGCCAGTAATAATGAAACTTCTTGCTCAATGCCAGTAATCTTGCAAGATCTCTGCTCAATGAAGGACTAAGCCTGGCGAGCTGCCAGCGTCTTTCCCTACTCCACCTAGGGGTGTAGGACTGTCTATTATATAATATCCTCTCAGTTGTGAGAGTTCATCACAGTAAACATCAAGGGTGAATGTCCAAGAGAGTCTTAACTTGGGATCAATCTGAAAGGAGAGGGAGACATAGAACTTATAGGATAGATGGTCGAGGTCTTCAGGAAGGTGAGATGTCAATATATACCCTGACCTGAAAGGGTAAAGACCTTTAATAAGAGTAAATTTAGGGATTTTTATTACTTAAACTAAAAAGGAAAGGAATTTGACCTGCTGTTTCCAAAACACCATAGCTAATGGTATTTAAAGATTCTTAATTAAATCTCAAATTATTACATTCTTTTTAAAATAATAATATTTTATAATTTGATGTGAATATAAAATAAATATATACAGAAAAAAAATATGATCACTTAGCAGAAAGAAAGGGCCCTTTGACTTTACTCCCAGAAAATCTAGACATTAAGGTCCAGGAGGTCACATGGCAACCTACATTTTAGTGGAGGGGAAGGGTTGTTAGAATTGGAGTCCAATGACAAGGATTGGGCATAATAATGGAATGGCAGTGTACTGCTGAGTAAAGCAGGTCGAGATAAGGTCTTGGACGTCCGAGATTTTAAGAACGTGTCGAAGGGTAGAGTTTTTGTTGGAAGGATTGTAAGGAAGTTTTGTGGAGCGTCAGTTTATTTTAAATTGTGAACGCCTGTTAAGTAGTCTGTACAATAACCCGTAGCGTCTGTTGAGCTCTTATCTTTTCAGTTTTATACGTTGACCTCAAGTAAGTCGTGAGTCAAGATGGAACCCAAATTAACTGACGGAATTAGTGGTATTGGAATACTATTGAACCTAACAAATTGAGGAGACTCTTTCCATTGTTGGAAATGTATTTGAATTTATTTATCTTGATTTCCCTTTGCTGCTGAACTTCGTCAAGATGGTCTTTTAATTCCAAGCAGTTTTAGGATCAGGATGGGAAGAAAGAATCATTTGGATGGGTGGGTTTATCTACTTTGAAAAGTATAGGTCTGAGCTAACTAACCTGTGGAACGGCCTTTTCCACTGGGTTGTGATCGGAGTAATCTGATCCTTGCCGGACCCTAAAAAAATAGTGGGAATGGTAAGACTTAAGGATTAGGTACTCGTATATGGTGCTTGGGAATGTCTATTTGGTCTTTCATAACTGCCAAATGCTTAAGTGACGCCTAAAAAAGTAACAAGAAACTCTTATTTTTGCCAATGGAAAGAAAAGATGAAATCAACAACGCGGGACAGTAGAATTTTGAGATTGTGAAGGACATTTAATAAATTTAAGATAGGCATAATTCATTTTAAAAGAATCTTCTCGAAGACCTTGAACAATAATGAAAGAAGATTTCTCAGGCTGTAAGATGATACACTTTTGATAGGTTTACCAGATTTTAGGAACAGGATGATTCCGGAAAATTTCCAGAGGAATGGAAAATGAGGTGTTCCAAGAACACAATGGAAGAGGTAAAATATAATCTAAAGTGAAAATTTCATGGTGGGGAAATGTTTGCTTTTATGCAAGTACAAATATTGCTTTTATGAACTGGAAAAGAGCAATCAATAATAATTGGTCAGGTGAGACCGAAAGAGTCGTGACGTAATCGCCAGCATTTTTGATACTGACTTCATATTACATCATCATTTGTCTGTCCAAGATACGCAGCATCAATTGGACTAGTGAAAAAGTACCATAATACAAATATAGAATTCCAATTATTTAGCAACTGCATATCGATTTAGAATGAAATCAAAAATTTAAATAAACTAAGAGCAATTATCCACAGGATTAAACCGAGCAGTTTAAGTTTTGATATTAATTTCCTTCCTGAAGTAGAAATATTTCTACTCTATTGTTGAACACCCAGGACATACCAAGAATTTTTAAATTTTATTATTAAATTATTTAAATGCATGGTTTTCAACCCTACATTTTTATCCCTGATTGAAAAATAATTATTCTACCTAAAATATGTATATCTATATCAGTTTTTTTATTTTCTATAGAAAATAAAAAAGCTCAGGACTCGTAGACCTCAGTACTCGTAGACCTCAGGAATAAAATGAAGTTCAGCACGGAGAGATTATCAGTATGTCAGACATCACTGATTTATTTTTACCGTATAGTTTACTAATTTGTAGGGTATAATGGAATTATTTAATTTAATTTTTTATCGTTTCTTGATTTTTTTAATAACAAAGTAGGTCATTGAAAATATATATGTATATATATATATATATATATATATGTGTGTGTGTGTGTGTGTGTGTGTTTGTGTGTGTGTGTGTTGTGTATATTTATTTTTTAACTATGCCCATTGGTTATAAAGCCGTGGAAATGTTAGGCAAGTTAGGATACATTGGGTTCGAGTGTGAGTGACCAAGCAAATGGCGGGAAACCGAGCAATAACCCACCTATGGTTTCCTGATATTTAGGAACATTTTCCAAAAGTAGGTTTCATTCTCTATANTTATATATATATATATATATTTTTTTTTTTTTTAAAGTTATGAACCTTTCATACATATTCATGTTGTCTAACTTTTGACTTTTAAGGTTTCATGGCCAAGAGATTCAAAAATTAAGTTTTCCTATGTAGCATTCGTCATCACACCATGGGGCCATGGGCATCCTTGTAGTGGATCCTTTAGCCTCTTGCAGCAACAGCAGTCAAATCTTGACTGCAGCCCTCCCACTGACTCCATAGGTCGTTAAACAGCTCCTCAAGCATTTCGTAGCAGGTTGATCAGTGGTAGGTATACATAAGCGTCACTGCTTTGTATGTCCTGTAGAAGAAGGTATTCTTCTATTCTTCCTTGAAGTATTTAGGGGTAGACCCCTTGATACTTTGTTTCTCATCAGTGATATCCTACATATGATTATGCAATGTTAATTTATTGGTGCCCGATTTGCGCCTCTATAAGCCCATACATTTATTAGGATAGATCTGTTTCTTGTAGGTCGACAATTTGGTTTGAAAACAAAGGATAAATATAAAATGCTGAGCTTAATAAATGTTGCTACTGTCTGTCCAATTATTTTCTACAATTTTTACGTGGTAGGAAGAAATTTATCAGTTTACTGGTGGTAAATTGGAACTACTTCAAAAAAGTTCAAAATTAAGGTCAACTAAGCCTTTGACCCTGCTGCGCCTACGGTTATTATGTTTATCCCCACTCCTCTGCATATCTGGCTGAAAGGCTTAAGAACGCCGAGAAGATGAAGCTGGAAGATAACATTGAAAATATGAAGATAATCACATCATTAAATAAAGAGCTTAACTTGGTTTGGGCAAACGCGGACTGCTAATCCAGAGAACTTAAGAAAAGAGAAAAAGTTATTTATGCCAATGAATTATTTGTCTTGGAGAGAGTAAACCCATATTTGAACATGGCTCCCTGATATGGTACACCAGTAGATTTTTAAAAGAAGAAGAGGGCCAGCCCTAGTTTTAAAATATCAATAATAACAAGAGTGGATAAGAGAAAAGGCTTGATGTGATCAGTGAATCTAAGTAAGATCTCATCTAAAGTCCTCCAATAGAAAATTAATTGCATTAGTTGGACCTCATTTCTGAAAAACTATGATATCGCATAGCGGAATGGATATTACATGTGTTGATAGGCTGGTATATATCTCTTGAAGCTATAAAAAGCACATAAGTACACAAATGAAGCTTCTAAAGAGTATATGAAGCTTACCGAAGCAATATATTTACACACACATATATATAAACAAGAAACTCTTATTTTTGCCAATGGAAAGAAAAGATGAAATCAACAACGCGGGACAGTAGAATTTTGAGATTGTGAAGGACATTTAATAAATTTAAGATAGGCATAATTCATTTTAAAAGAATCTTCTCGAAGACCTTGAACAATAATGAAAGAAGATTTCTCAGGCTGTAAGATGATACACTTTTGATAGGTTTACCAGATTTTAGGAACAGGATGATTCCGGAAAATTTCCAGAGGAATGGAAAATGAGGTGTTCCAAGAACACAATGGAAGAGGTAAAATATAATCTAAAGTGAAAATTTCATGGTGGGGAAATGTTTGCTTTTATGCAAGTACAAATATTGCTTTTATGAACTGGAAAAGAGCAATCAATAATAATTGGTCAGGTGAGACCGAAAGAGTCGTGACGTAATCGCCAGCATTTTTGATACTGACTTCATATTACATCATCATTTGTCTGTCCAAGATACGCAGCATCAATTGGACTAGTGAAAAAGTACCATAATACAAATATAGAATTCCAATTATTTAGCAACTGCATATCGATTTAGAATGAAATCAAAAATTTAAATAAACTAAGAGCAATTATCCACAGGATTAAACCGAGCAGTTTAAGTTTTGA
>KZ807474.1:18420-29125 GCA_000696205.2 Oncopeltus fasciatus | reverse complement strand
AAAAAAAAAAATGGGGTGGCAACCTGTAGATAGCCTCTCCCTCCAATGACCCTAAGTGGTTGCAAGGGAGGCTAACACAGCAAAAAAAAAAAAAGAGTCTGGTGTTTTGATATTATTATTGTGTATGCAGATTCTTCTATATTTCATTTAAATAATTTGATTATGAACTAGCTTAAATTATTAAATGATGATGAACTTACCAAACAAGTATGAAATTGCAAGGGTTATCATGGCACCCACAGGCTCCAAGTAAATACTACCAAAAGCAAACGGTGTTGATATGAGCTAGAATTAAAAAATAATTAAAAATACAGGTTCTTTAAAATCGTATTTTTGGATCTACCTTGACCAAATCCCATAAAAAAACATCTAATACTCCTATTTTGTATACTGTATACAGTCTATAATACAGTTTGCCAAAATATATTGTTAAAGACTGATTTTAGTTGTGTTATTTAATCCCACGTTAATCACAAAGGAGATGATGGGATACGTTTCCAATTCATAGCAATTCACGTTTTGATTTAATTTAAAGTACTTCAGTGTTTTTGAGTTACCAAAATATTTTAGCGTTAAAATAATCTTAAACAATACACAAGAAATGTAAGGGAATAGAATAATAAAATCTTAATACCTCAGCAGGTACTCGAACCCAGGTCTCCTGCTACTCGACTTCTGCTTCGAGTCCCGGCTGAGGTGGTAAGTTTTTTAAATTCTATTCCCTTGCATTTCTTGTATTGTTAAAGATTACTTTAACGCTAAAATATTTCGGTAACTTAAAAACACTGAAGTTGATTTAAATTAAATCAAAACGTGAATTGCTATGAATTGGAAACGTATCCCATCATCTCATTTTTCTGATATGTTCCTTCCATACAAAAGCTTGAAGAATAAAGAATTCAGGTAACATGTTTGTTTTCCAAAGAGTTTTACTTGGGAAATTTGAATCAACCCTAATCCAACTGTGGTCAATTGGAATTGAAGAAAATGGGTGAACTGTTGGGCAGTAACCTCCGTGCCTGCATTAAGTTTTTCTTAATACGATTCTGCAGGTAGCTTTTTAATTGAGGCGTTCCCGTTGAAAAGGAGGTAAGTGTCAAAAAATAGCAATATTAGTTTTTTCATAGAAAAGAATCTATGCTCCAAGGCCAATTTTCCTGAAAAAGAGGTAAGTTCCTAACTGTCTTGGTTTGGCTCCAAAAAATTCCAACAGATGGCACTNTTAAAAAAGAATTTTTCAAAATATTTCGTCCCATGTGAATCGCTAGATTTTGACGAATCGATGGTAAAATATTTTGGCCGTCATGGATGTAAACAGTTCATACGCGGGAAGCCAATCCGTTTTGGCTACAAAGTATGGTGTCTCAACACAAAAGCTGGATACCTGATTGACTTCGAAGTATACCAAGGGAAGACCCAGGCATCAAACAAATCATATGATGAGACATTTGGAAAAGCTGCAGCCCCTCTTATTCTGCTTTTGGACAATTTGCCAAAAGAGAAACAAAGTTACCCTTACCATATATATATGGACAACTTGTTTACAAGTTTGAATATTTTGAAGTGCCTCAAAGAACGAGGCTACCATGGAACAGGCACGATTCGAGAGAACCGGATCCCAAAAGATTGCCCGCTGCCGAATAAAGCGACCATGAGCATGGGAGGAACTGATCGGATGGATGAGGACATCGGCCAGAGAAGAATCAGCATTCGTGGGAAGAAATGGTGGTGGCCGTTATTTACGTGGCTGATTGATGCTGCCATGAATAATGCATGGTTAATTATCTGCTAATAATAGGCAGAAAATTAAAAAATACAGTTTTTTTTAAATTGTATTTTTGGATCTACCTTGACCAAATCCCATAAAAAAAACATCTAATAGTCCTATTTTGTATACAGTCTGTAATACAGTTTGCCAAAATACATTGTTAAAGACTGATTTTAGTTGTGTTATTAAATCCCACGTTCAATATATACAAGAAATGTAAGGGAATAGAATAGTAAAATCTTACTACCTCAGCAGGGACTCGAACCAAGGTCTCCTGCTAATCAACCTCGGGTTCGAGTCCTGGCTGAGGTGGTAAAATTTTTTAAATTCTATTCCCTTGCATTTCTTGTATATTGTTAAAAAATATTTTAACGCTAAAATATTTTGATAACTCAAAAACACTGAAGTACTTTAAACTAAATCAAAACGTGAATTGCTATGAATTGGAAACGTACCCCATCATTTCTTATATGTTCCTTCCATACAAAAGCTTGAAGAATAAAGAATTCAGGTAACATGTTTGTTTTCCAAAGAGTTTTACTTAGGAAACTTGAATCAACCCTAATCCAACTGTGGTCAATCGGAATTGAAGAAAATGGGTGAACTGTTGGGCAGTGCACCCATTTTCCGTGCCTGCATTAAGTTTTTCTTAAAGCGATTCTGCAGGTAGCTTTTTATTTAAAAAAGAAAGGCTAAATTCGTAGTTGAGAGAAAGAGGGCCAAAGGGGTAGAGAGTGGCTTATCTTGTGCGAGTAGAAAAAGCTCTAGCAGGCGTAATATTTAGTATAGAACAATGAAACTAAAGACAGATTTGTTTATTTACAAAAGAAATATTTCACGAGTCTTAAAGCTAAAATAAATACTTAGATGTGGGGGATTGAGAGTGGTGTCATTGGTCACCTTCTCTCCTCATGTGACTTTCATTAATGTCATTTTTTTTTTCTAATTCATTGTGGTCATCAAATTACAAAATGTTTTGATTTAACAGAATGTAATAAATAAATAAACGTTAAAAAAAAAAANCCACTACAATGTTTTCTGCTCGCACTTGATAATTTAAATAATCCCCCCCCCGATACTCTTTCCCTAAACAACGAACTTAGCCTTTCCTTTTCAATTTAAAAGCTACATGACGAACTTCGTTAAGAAAAAAGTGAAAACTGTGGATTGTTAACACCCCGTCTCCCCCCTGACACATACACGAGTGTATATGTGTACTATTTTTTTTTTCGGTAGACTTTATAGAGTCGAAGGTTTTTTAGCTGTCCCCTCTGATACTTAAGTGCGCTTGGCCAGACCTCAGAGACCTATAGCTGGCTTACGCACAAACATACACATATCCCCGTACACGTGAAGAGTTAGTCTTGCAGAAGCAACGTGATCCGCCTAGCTCCCGATCTAAGCAAGTTCTTGAGGACCTGCGATTTTCTGCACGGTTTTACTCCCTTAGATGTGTTGTCACCTGTGGGCGGGGTAGAAGTTTCTAGAAATATATGACGAGAGCAACCACCGTCGGTACATACCTTCGATGATAGTGTTCTGAAGTATGAGGACAGCCCACAAGGCTGAATAAGAATGAAAGCTGGCAGAGAACGAAAAAGGATTTACAGCTTCAAGCATTCCTGGGATAAAAAATCCACTCCGATACCACAAAGAAAAAGCAAAGGTAAATTTTATTTACATGATTAAGTGAGTGTCTACTTGCGGTCCAACGATTGCAATTTTTAACTTTTGTGAACCATTGGAAGATATGGTTAATGACTAAAAAGAATGGTTCCATTAAATCCGACGAGGATAGCCGAGAAGATAGGGGATCGAGTGGTTTAAATGCAAAATTAATGATCGTCCATATCTTCGTTAATATTGACTTGTAAAAAAAATAAAATTGCACAAAATGGTAGTTGCAAGATTCAATATTATTCAAAAGGAGAGTTTGTTGACCGTAGATATTATTCTAAGATGATTTTAGTTGGGGTTCGGTCGAGTTTACCTCGACCGAACCCCAACTAAAATCATCTTAGAATAATATCTACGGTCAACAAACTCTCCTTTTTTATAATATTGAATCTTGCAACTACCATTTTGTGCAATTTTATTTTTTTTACAAGTCAATATTAACGAAGATATGGACGATCATTAATTTTGCATTTAAACCACTCGATCCCCTATCTTCTCGGCTATCCTCGTCGGATTTAATGGAACCATTCTTTTTAGTCATTAACCATATCTTCCAATGGTTCACAAAAGTTAAAAATTGCAATCGTTGGACCGCAAGTAGACACTCACTTAATCATGTAAATAAAATTTACCTTTGCTTTTTCTTTGTGGTATCGGAGTGGATTTTTTATCCCAGGAATGCTTGAAGCTGTAAATCCTTTTTCGTTCTCTGCCAGCTTTCATTCTTATTCAGCCTTGTGGGCTGTCCTCATACTTCAGAACACTATCATCGAAGGTATGTACCGACGGTGGTTGCTCTCGTCATATATTTCTAGAAACTTCTACCCCGCCCACAGGTGACAACACATCTAAGGGAGTAAAACCGTGCAGAAAATCGCAGGTCCTCAAGAACTTGCTTAGATCGGGAGCTAGGCGGATCACGTTGCTTCTGCAAGACTAACTCTTCACGTGTACGGGGATATGTGTATGTTTGTGCGTAAGCCAGCTATAGGTCTCTGAGGTCTGGCCAAGCGCACTTAAGTATCAGAGGGGACAGCTAAAAAACCTTCGACTCTATAAAGTCTACCGAAAAAAAAAATAGTACACATATACACTCGTGTATGTGTCAGGGGGGAGAGGGGGTGTTAACAATCCACAGTTTTCACTTTTTTCTTAACGAAGTTCGTCATGTAGCTTTTAAATTGAAAAGGAAAGGCTAAGTTCGTTGTTTAGGGAAAGAGTATCGGGGGGGGGATTATTTAAATTATCAAGTGCGAGCAGAAAACATTGTAGTGGGGGCAATATTTAGTTTAGAACAATGAAGTCAAGTCGGATTTTAACTGGGAATTTTAACTTCTAGTTAAAATTTAACAGTCTAGAAGCAATAATCAGTTGTTTATTTTAATGAATCTTGACTTTCAGCGAAAAAAAAAAAAAAATTTATTTGAAAGCTATATGCTATGATATATAAGCCAATGTAATGACTGGAATAAAATAAAATCGGACCAATATAAGTGTAGATTACATTGTCATGTGTGAGTTTTTTTTAATTAGCGGCCATAGTGTTTAGTTTATAGTAACTTAACTTAGATTGTTTATTGATACAAAAATATTCTAGGAGTTACTCAGTGAAATTGAACAATTAGAAGTGGGGTGTTTATCTGAACTGTAAATTTTAATTTTAATTAGTTTTTCTTAATGAAATTTAGCACATCGATTTCTAATATAAATTGTACTAAGTTCGTTATAGAATGAAATATGATGAATAGGAATGAGTATAATCCTAAAATGTCAAGCATCAGTAAAAAAAGGTTTTTTCGCTGCAGCGGGCGTCATATTTATTTTAGATAAATATAAAAATCAGCACAGAATTGTTTAATGATTTTCTATGTTATATAATTGTAATGATTTACGTGAGATACATTATAAATATTCATCAACTAATATATTGAAGAGTGGATGTGTCACGCCTTTGGATTTGAGGAAATTTTTTCAAAAGCCAAAGGTAATAAGTTTTTAAAAAACAACATAAAAATAATAACTAGAGACTATTGTCCGAAAAAGTAATATATTTATTCTGCAATTAGGATTCAATTTTACACCAAGGGAATTCCAAATAATAATGGAAAATATTTTTAGAGTTAATGGATTTTCCATCATTTAAAAAAAAAAAAAAAAAAAAAAATGTGGTGTCCAATATTTAATTTTTATTAAAAGCCCCTTTAAATAGCACCCTTGGATCTAAGCCTGACTATTCAATATTCCGAATTCGTAATTACAGAGGGTGATCATCTCATTCGTATTCCCGAAGAGTAGGGTGGCGCCTGAAAGTGTAATTTTATCAAGTGTAAGTAAACAGTTTGATCAAGCTTCTCCATAAAAAGTAGTCTATAGACTCCCATGGACCTGCTTCAAAAATACTTATAGAAAATTAACTGAATAGATAACAACAAATATACGTTCAATTAGAAAGTACATTTAACAGTTGTATTTACCTTAACAGTCATTTAAATTTTGTAATTTACTAATCAAATACTCAGTTTTAAATTAATATTTAGATATAGGTAATTATTAATTAAACTTACTTTTGTTTTTATAACCAAGCCAATAATTATTAAATGTGTCCTAAAGTCTGTGAAAATAAATTAAATGCTTATTTACAGAGGAGATATGATTTATTAGAAGCATAACATTTGAATGCCCAGTATTATTGGCCTTTCCAACGGACTAGAAGCTGGTTTCAAACAAAAAATTTGAAAATTGGTTCTTCGGAATCTATTTTCTGTTAGAAAAATATATTACTGGCACTTCACACATAGATATATTGTAAATATTCTCAAATGCTTTCTTTAATTACCATTTTAACTAATGGCTTGCTAGCAAATGAATGAATGATAATATGTTTATTACCAATATAATTTAATCGGTTCCTGAGTTTTAAAATGTATACATTATTTGTCAATGGTCTTAAGCCATCTGTCGATTGTGAACAAGATAAAATATTCATAATATAACTATAATCAATAGCTAAAATCTAAAAACTTTTAAAAATTTGTAAAACTATAACGTAGGTAATATTTAAAATATTCTCCTAAAATTAATAAACATATATTTTTGAAAAAATTCATAAATTTTTGTGGAAGATAGAATTTACTATATATAATTTTAAGAATATTCAATTTATGCTGCTATATATTTCACAATCCAATTACTAACTACTAATGTACATATACGAATCACACCTCCATCTCCTTCATACAGCGCAGTAAAATTAGAATAAAACCAATGAAATATTTTGTAGTAATAACATATATTTAATTAGAAAGTTTGATCATTTATAATTAATAGTTGTATTATTATATATTCAAATCGAAAATCAGTTTAAGTTACTATATGAGCCACATATTTCCTCCACTTATCCCCATATACAATTTTAATTAATTCGGAATACTTTTGGAAGTACATTATTCGACTTTTGGGACCCTTGTAAAATGCCTGAGGCTTTCATATTTTTTTCGATTGCAGAGTGATGTGGATCATTTCGCCATGGTTGAAAATTTTTAAAAAAATTTTGGTTGAGGTAAGTTTAAAAAGCTCCCATCTCAAAAAAAAAAAAAAAAAAATAGCCCTAACTAATAAGATTTAGAAATAGAAATTCAGGAGTTTGGAAAATAACGAAACAAATTTTAAGTTCCAAAGATTACTAGGCCGATTCCTTCATCAAGTTTAATGGAAATTAATAGAGCCATTAATGATTTTGCCAGAAGTCTTTATGGTGTCTCATTTATCTTGCACAAGGAAGCTTCGTCCAGAGTCGGTAATGACAAGGAAGGAATACTTCCTGGCCATTTTACCTTCCAGGGTCATAAGATTGCAGTGGTTTGTGGAAAACAATCTATAGAAGTGTTTCTGCTCAAGAGTGTCTTCTTCGTGCATGAACAATTCAATGCTGTCTTTTTACATGTTTTGTATTTGGTAATTTTCTAGTTGAAAATGGCCCGAGAATTTAAATGTCAAGTTATTCATTGATGTATCCTTAAGGCGGTCGTTTGTTGAAAAAGAAGACAATTTTATTTATTTAATTAATCTTTGTACCGAGGCGAAGTTTCAATTATAATAAAGGGTTGTATCAAATTGATGAGTCCTTACTTCGTAAAAATTCTTTTATTATACAGCTGAGCGCTTTCGGGATTTATGATTCCATTATGATAGCTCAGAAATCTACCAGTTTAGGTACAAGAGAGATAGTTTCGTAGATTTTGAAAGCGCTCAGCTGTATAATAAAGAATTTTGAGCGAAGTAAGGGCTCGTCAATTTGATACAAACCTCTATTATAAAATTGCATTTCTTTGGTGTGTGAACAAACAAGTTAAAGGCAAAATGGTTCAGGAAGGTAACACGCGTAATGGAAGATAATGACACCTTGTTACATTTAAGGGGTGTGTTTTCGGTATACAGCTCTGTCTACCTGGTTTGTTTTAATGGATTACCATAGAGGAAATCAAGCTATTAACAGGGGTACCATCTCCACCAGAAGTTTTACTATTTAATTTTATGAAATTTATATTCCAAAACGCATATTAAGTTATGTATTTATGAATATAGCGTAAAGGATCCTCTAGTGGAAACCTCAACCTCTTAAATTCATCCTTATTGTTATTTTTGGCTTGCAAAACCGAATTGGTCACATAAGCTTATGATTGTCCATTATCATTAAAACTTGGAAATCGTGGTTAATTTACGGAGCTCCAGTTGGATGGATTTTGATATTTAATTGCTGGAGGAAATTTCTCTGTGGAACCCAGAAGTATTATACTTCTGGGAACCTTGGAGATTTAATATGCATTGTTCATGTGGCAAAATCACTAGTCATGCTTTACCTAGCCACAGTTTTAGAAGATTTTACTTAGATTTTCTTTTCTATTTTTTTAAAAATTCATTGTTATTGTTAATATTCATTTATAAGTTTTTAAAATTAATTGTTTAAGATTGGTGTCATTGGTCACCTTCTCTCCTCTTGCCATTGTAATTTTGTCTTTTTTTTTTTTAGTTCCTTGTAATCAAATTACAAAATATTTTTATGTTAACATAAATGTAATAAATGAATAAAAGTCGAGAAAAAAAATTTGTTATTCATTTATAAATGTTATTATATTATTTATGTTCTATTAACTGATTTATTAGAAATTGTTATTAAAATGACCTAATTATTAGGATAATCCTAGTCAAAGTTAAATTTTCGGCCCCGAAATTGTCATAATTATAAATAACTGAATATGAAGTTCAAAGATTTGTGAGTGTAAATGGTACACCGCCTATAGCGACCCTTTTGCTCGTAGGTATGTGCGGGTTATGGTGAGAATATATCTACGGTTGTTGTGCTTCGAGGAGCTTTACAAATTAAGTAACCGGTGAGGCATAACCGGCGTTTATATGATGTATGACACACGTACACAGGTGTGTCATTGAGAACTTAAATCTGACATATTATATCTAGTAATTATTTACATATGTACAAATTGAGCGGGGAGGCATTCCGCTGTAATGCTGTAGTTGGCAGTAGACTCAGATCCCTGCCGACAGCTAGGTAATTAAGGTGGCACTATATCCCTGAACAAGGGATTTAGACAGTTTTTAAGGCTGTCATAGAACTTGACATGCCTCCTACTGATGTCTCGTATTGAGAGGAGTTCAAGTTTCTCGTGGATGTGGGAGGTCTTGGCGCGCTGGAGAGAGGTTCCACGGACTATCTCCCGTAGCTCACCATTTTGGAAGGATTGAAGTGATTGGAGCGTGGATGGAGCCAACCACTTCAAAAGGGGCGCAAAACAAAACTCGGCAAAATCAATATTCTGCGACATAACATGTAGTTGATAGGTTCATTCAGAACTTCAATTATTCCTGGGTATCATAGCCTGCTTAAGATCTCAGTACTAGTTCTACTTACAAGTAAGCGTACTGTTTATTACCTGGAATATTAATTTTTTTTTAATAACAATGAAGGGGTTGGTGATGTAGGGGTGTAGGACGCAAACAAGGACGGGGCAGTAAGATGCCTGGATCGGGTAGCTATCACAACAGATCAATACTCCGGGTCCGCCTGTGGGTGGAGTGTCTGTCTCCCGGCCCTTCGCAGTTCCCTGCTTGTAGGAAGTTTAGGGCGAAACCTAACCTCTTCCGAATTAGGTGGGAGAATTCATCAGATGAATTTGTAAACTTTTTTTTAGTACAGTTTTTAAAAGCATGTCATTTGAAATAAATTGATCAACAGAAGACATTTACAAAATCAATTTTGCTTTCCCTTATGTTAAGAAAAAAAAAAATACTTTAGTATCCTGTGAAGAGTGCCTTCTATTTCGCATTGACATATTTACATAAATGAGAGTTTATTGTGTTTAATTGAGCTGTTTGAGAGTGTTGTCATTGGTCATCACCTTCTCTCCTCATGTGATTGACATTGAATGTCATTTTTACTTCATTGTGATCAAATTACAAAATGTTTTTATTTAATAGAATGTAAGTTTAATAATAATAAAATTGATCTGCACAAAATAATATGCCAACCGCATTTGTTCTTAATCGCAGATAAACTTTTACTCCTAATTGCTCGATTTTGCTCAATTATGATCTGGTCTCTTCCATTCGAGCGAATTTCCAATCGGTAAATCTAGCTATTCATTTAGAGGGAGGCCGAAATTTATAATATTGTTTTCTTCATATTTGTTTGAGTTACGAATTAGTTTTAGAACATATTAGGTGCAAAATTTAACTTTATGAAGTTTATGTTCTAAAATATTTTTATAAAAAACGTCCATTAACGAAGATATTTACGAATGTAATTACGATGGTTGAAAAGTTCACCATTCCTTCCTTCCCGGCGATTATAGAGGCTATTTTAGTGATCATTCCTACGCTCATTGCTCTCAATCTGGCTAATAATATATTTTTTGTCATTTACTTCCATTTATGTCCATCTTTAATGAAACATGGGAAATGTGCTTAGATTACAAAACTCTATTTTTAAGTAACCCAACGTTTCTATACAAAAACCTAAGAACTGCTGCTGCCTGAGGATATATAAAGTTTAGTGAATATGTTTTTTTGTAAATATGGATTGGAGAAATTTTTCAATGCCTTTATCATGAGAATTACCTTAAAATTCGCTATAAAGTAGTTATTGAGAGGGAATAGAAAATAAAAAACTATCTGTCCCAGCCAGGAATCGAACCTGGATCTCCTGCTGTCCGGGCCGGTGTACTTTCCAGTTATACTACCAGGACT
>KZ807473.1:392018-429347 GCA_000696205.2 Oncopeltus fasciatus | reverse complement strand
ATTATATATATATCCCGAGTATATACCATATTTATAATTTTATTAAATAAAGTTGTTTACTCTGTAGGTGGCAACTCAACATTTTATCACAATTTTTTTTAACTTGTCGCATTTTAAATAAAAGAGTATACATACAATCTAATAAGGCACTTCATAATTGATAGTTACTACACTAATAAATAAAAGGCTTCTATAATGTCCATTAGGATATTAAGATAAACATGCAGTTTACTAATGATAACACTTATTTTAAATGATTAAATGAGGTTTAAAGTAGTCAGTTCTTTAAAGAAGGTACAGAATGAAAGGCCAAAACTGAGAAAGCCAAGTTTAAAATATATCATTAGACAATTTCAGTAATATATATATATATATATATCAAATGGAAAAACAAATTTATAAAACTCTAACATTAAAACTTATATAGCAATTTTTAAAAGTGCACTAATGACCCTATGTATTGCTTTCTTTTTTTTACAGAAAAATAATATTGAATCAAAAGTTTACAAGGGAAATATATATATGTGTGTGGGTGTGTGTGTGTATAATTATACACATAACAATTTATGATATCCCCTACTCCCGAATATTGTGAATTATTAATCTTATTTTCCCCTGTAATCATTGTCCTGAATTTGGCTTCTAGGATTGTATTATTTTATATTTGTTTTTAATGTAAATATATATNAAATCCAAGGTTTATTATTATTTTTAATGTAAATCTTAGAATTTCGCATCCTCAATAAAAGTTCTCAATAATGATTTGTGATATTCCCTTCACCACAAATAATTATGATTTGGAAAAATTCAAAGAGTTCTTATAATTGAAATTTTTTTGTGGATTCAGAATTTATGTTAATATTAATATTTGATGGGATGGGAATTTAATTTGCTTGAGGTAATTAACCAAATGTGTCATTTAACCTTGAACTGCATGTTGGACAATTTAATCCAATAGGATAATCTTAATACTGACCTAGATGGACACAGAATTTTGGCAATCCTGTAGCAGTATATCATTTACTGACAATCACCTATCTCTGACCTATTTAGATTTATCAGATATCATCAGCAACCTTCATAATTAGAAAAAAACACTCAGTGATGCATGTCATAATTCCAAAATCTATAAAAGCCTGTAAGATATCTTAAATCCTAACGCGCTTCCCGTATAGTACGAGATCCAGTTTCGAGTCTTTGCTGAGACAGATTTTGTATTCTATTCCCTTGCATTTATTGCTTAAATCCTAAATTTATATTACACATATTTTAAACTAGGGTATTTTCTACACATTTGAAAATAAAATCAAAGTTGAATTTTATTATTATTGATTATGAACAATTATATTAGAAATTTGATATCTTTCACTTAAGAAGTGAGATTATTTGTTATTTTATTCAGGAATTAAAATTGGAATTTCTAACCTGGAGATCAGTTCTCAGCTTTGGTGTGAATAAATGGTCCGAGGGAGGTCAGTGCATAAAGCAAGCACTTTCCACATTCACCAAAATTTAGAAAGTCAAAAGTTAATAATAACATTGCAGCTACTCAGCTTCATTGATAGATTTTAGGCATTTTGTCTTATGCAATTTATTACTTGGTTCCTCAAAGTAGGCAATTTTGTAGATCAAAATATATTGGGATACAATTATTAGAATGGTAAATTTTTAATTAAGAAGTTTTGTAATAAAATATGTCTTACTGACTTAGGAAGCTCAATTGTTCACTCACTGGCCTGAAAATGAATCCGCCTCCAATTTTAAATATTTCTTTAGCTGCCTGACAAGCTACTCTGGCAGATTTACTTCTAATTGAAGTTATTTCATCAAGAATAGTTCGGCAAATGAGACGTCCCATTTCAACTGCCAATTCAGGTTCAACTCGACTCAAATGAACTGCTCGTTGTAAGCCCACCATATGGTTTGACCTGCAAAAGTTATTCATTTTGCCACAATTTTGAAAAGTCAGTAATTTTTTACTTAATAAAATTTAGCTTCAGATGGTTTAAAATAAATAAATTAATCTTATAATTATTGTGCAGAGTGATTACACACATACACACACACACATATGAGGTAAGATTTATGAAAAATATCCATGAGGTTTAATTTTGTGGCCCTCAATTTGCCCCTTTAATGTTAGACTTAGAACTGTGTTGAAATTTTTCCCTAGGAATATGAATGTATCTAAAGTTTGAATTTCATTTTGAACAATTTTTCAAAATTATCAAGGATTCACTATAAATTACATATGGTTGCACTTATGTGGACAGATTTTATTTTATATTTTGAAAAATGTATATATTTTATATGCAATATTTAGATGCTTCTTGCTTTGCAATGTAAAATAAATTAAATATTTTCAGTTGGCAAATAATTAATCCACACTTAGCACAATAAATATGTATTTATAACTGCTGAGTGTTGTCATCAATCTGGTTTCCACATCAGATAAATATTTTTATTTTTTTTTAAATCATGATGATAATTGTTGTAAAGTAATCCCACATTTCATTATTTATTTAAATTAGAGGACAGGGAGCCAGAAAAAAAAATTTTCTGGCTCTCTGTACGATTCAAATTAATAATAAATAAGTTACTTACAATATGACTAAAGAAAATTGAAATAATGCAGCATTTTCTAGGTCAAATAAATATAAAACCTAAGGCAATAGTTATTTTATTTGGTTGTGGTTTTTTATCTCACATAAATTTTAAACAATTAATAGAGGGGATAGAATAAGAAAATCTATCTGTCCTAGCCAGGAATAGACATCTAGCTCGTCCTGGTGGTGTAATGGCTAAGCACGCCGGCCCGGATAGCAGGAGATCCAGGTTCGATTCCTGGCTGGGACAGATAGATTTTTTTATTCTATTCCCTCTCATTAATTGTCTAAGGCAATAGTTTTTGCTCTTTGTTTTGGCTTTTCCTTACAATTTAATAACATGCAATAATACATTTTTGGATCGTGAAATGTATTGGAGGATTATCAGTGTTCTGGTTAAAGATTGGTTTTATGTCATAAAATGGTTCGTTACAAGTTTGTTCTTACAAAAACTGCCTTTGCAGTGATATATTTATTTCACTAATTATAATTATGGAAAAATTACAGAAACTTGACATTTTCTTTTATAGCCTGGGCTTTCAATAGATTGACTGAAGATGGAACAATGTATTTCCTGTCTTCTTATCAGTTAAGAATAGATCATAATTGGAGGAGAGGCAATCCTTGCTTTCTTCAGCATTTAGTAGTGCTCTGGCTGTTAGCCAGTAAAGCCATTTCAGCATCCCTGGATTCTCTCCCCCTAAAAGCTTCTTTTTCAAATTACTTATGCCTCTTTTAAAGCACTAATTTATTTTTCCCAAGATAATTGCTTTAGGAATTTAAGAAATGAGTCGTAGTCTGAACAAGTTTTAGTCATACATCAATGGACCCATTAGTTTAGAGTCTAAGAAGCAAAGGACTATCTTTAAATGATGCAGAATTCATGAGTCTGTCAGAAGCTTGTAAGAAAGCAGGAATTGAATAATTACTAATAAGCAAATAAGGATTTCTCAAGTTATCAAGCTTGACTGTCATTTTTCATGGACCATGTACATGTCCAGGATTATTTTATACTGGAAGTCTTCCTGATGAAAGGTACGCTTAAATTTGCCTGTAAGCCTACTGAAGATATACATTGTAGCTTTACACCAGAACATAAATTTTAAATAAAACAATAGAAAATGGGACTCAGTTCAATACGGGACTCAGTAGGGGAAGGACAGGACTGTGAGTTGAAACAAGCAATATTTAACAAATGGTGACTTTTGTTTGACTATGAAAACAAGAAATAAATTAACATTACTTACATTTATTTTATTATTTATGTAAAAACATATTGGTCAAATTCACATGTAAGTCAACATTTATTTAATATGACACTTCATCTCAGTCCTAGCCTATCACAACAAAACACAATGGACAGAATCAAATTTTCTGTGAGCTTGCTTTAAATTTCAGTTCAGGCATGAAGAAGTCTACAGTAATATCTTTCTTTGATATATTGTCAAGTTCAAGCTATAGGTATGTAACAGACATTAATTAATTAATTTAATTGTTATTAGAGTATTATTACAAAACTATTGTAAATAAATAAAATAAAATATAAAAATGTGGAGGTAAATTTGTTGACAGTCAAGTTTTATGAAGAAGGGATTATCAGAAATTCAGTCTTGGTAGTTGATGAATTAAAAACAAATTTGTAACCATAAAAGTTACAAAGAATTAGTTTTTAGTTCTTCCAACTACCAAGACCGAATTCCTGATAATCCTCTCTTCATAAAACTTGATGGTCAACAAATTTACCTCCACATTTTTATATTTTATTTTATTTATTTACAATAGTTTTGTAATCTTTTCTTTAATTGGAATTTCAAATTGCATCTATTTCCTATTGGTGAAAACACTAACAGCTGCTTATTTATATTTAATTCACTCATTCATATTTAATTCACATTTATCAAGTCATTTTGAAAAGGGAAAAAAAGCAAATTAATAAGCAAAAACTGACTAATGGGAGTGAAAGTTAACTTGAAATGCCAAGTGAAAACCACTTTTTTTTTTCTTTTTTTTTTTTTGTTATTACAACAGGGTTAATATTAAATTTAGGTCAATGGAACTCAACACAGATACTGATAAAAGTAATATTTTAGTTGGAGGTTGGTTGGATGTCGAGTATTATGCTGGAGAAATTAGTCAGGGTTAGGGCCTGGATCAGAAAAATAAAATATTCCAAAATTATTGGGTAATTATTTTATTATTGCCAACGCTTCGACTTATAAATTTAAAGAGTGCAGAACTAAACTCTGCACTCTGAGATGTGGCCATAAACCTCCCTCAGAATCTCTTCATACATTAATATCACCTTGATGATAAATTGCAAGTTAAGTTGAAAGGTTGGCAATAATGAAATTATTACCCAATAATTTTGGAGTATTTTATTTTTCTGATCCTGACAGAAACCTTGACTAATTTCTCCTATGTAATATTTTAGGAATTATCTAATGAATTTGAACTATGAAGAAAATGATTTACCAGAACCCTAAACTTCAATTTTATGGTTCAGGAGGCGCAATGAAGTTTTTCACTTAAAAATGCAAATAGCATTAAAATGCAAAACTCATAGAGACTCATAATGTACAAAATTGGTCAAATTAGAGTGGGGAGTATCTGCAATTTGCAGTTGTTTAAAAATCATATATAAAATAGAAGGGCTACTTATACAAATTCATAGACAACTGTGACATAAAAATGTAAATGGCATATAAATGATGGGTTGTTTTTAACCAATTGGTTGATCACAACCAATACAGTAAGTTTTAACTCTATATATTGGTTGTGATCAAACAATACAGAGAGAGGGTTAACCTGATAGCCTTAAATCAAATGGAAAGGTCTACCAAGAGCATTTCAAAATGGATGGAATTACATATCTATCTAAAAACTCTCCTTTTGATAATCTAAGTATATTTAGAAATATTTTCAGTTTGTCAGTTGTAATTGTTGAAACTCATGAAGCATCACATGATAATATTTAATATTAAGCATCAAATAACCAATGTTTATTTATTCAAAAAAAATATTAGGAGGGAGTTAACTATGATGCTCCTCATTATCTTTAGCTCAGCTTTAGGTCCTGCGTGACCTATCATATTTTAAACAGCTATTGGGAGCTTCAAATATTAAGAGGCATTGACTGCAGGGTCCATTGTTCATTTATCTACCTGTACATTTAAGATGGTAATAATTATGAAAATTTACAATCATTTGTTTTCAAAAAAACATTTTATAAAAGTATTTTGTTTCATAATACCGAATACTTAATACTTCAAGAGCTCTTTACTTCCTCAATTTAAATAAACATAGAGGACATTTATTTTATTTTTAGGATCTTAAACTACAGTAGGCAATTCAATTATTTTATTATCATGCATTCTTGTGCTATACCTTATTTCAATTTATTCACTTACAGAACTTAAGTCAGGCAACTTTTCCTTTTAGCAAATTCCAAAAGAAAAGTTATAAAAGTTCAAGCGCAACAAGTTTTTTTGTTTTATATATATATACACTAGGCAAAATATTTAATTATAAGCAGTGAAAGTCAACAATATGTTTATTGATAAAAGAAAGCTTTTAGGTGTCTCAGCTAAATTGAACCATTAGGAGTGGGGGTTCATCTCTACCATTAATTTTAATTTTGAGCTACAAGCAGCAATTTTTTTAAATGAAATTAATCTAATCACTTTTAAAATCCAAAAGGAAGGCTGAGGACATTATGATGCAAAATTAGACTAATAGGACTTGGGATTACATGAAGTGTTAAATACGCGTACAAAGTATTTCTGCTGCAAATATTAAATTTATTGCAATGAAACTCAATTATATGGTGAGGAAAGTTCAAATACAAATAATCATCAACCACTGTGCTGAAGAACTTAGTTTATGCAGCATTACAAGGCGTAATAACCTAGAAATTAATCGCCTAAAAAAATAATATCTATCTATTTTGCATAACAGATTTTTTAATAGTTCAATAAAGATTTTTTCCATGCTTCCTTTAGAGTTATTTTACCAAATAATTTACCTGAAGAGGTTAGCATTTCATAATCAGGTGAGTTTATTTTTCTTCTAATTATATACTTTCCTTTCAAAAGTTATCTACTATCAGGTATTTATATAAAAAATATTTATTTTCATTCAAATTTATGTATATAGAGCTATTATTAAAGAAATGTCCACAAACTCAAATATATATAGATTTGACTTCAGTAGTCTATTGGACTCTGCACATGGGGACAGTGGAGGGATAATTACTAGTAAGTGTCGATTACTGGCTATCACTCCTGACTGCCACTATCATCCAGTCAGCAGAGGTCTTATAACCAAAGGACTAATAGATTTAATAAAATAAATTATTAAAACTTACCTGCATGAAGAGAGGGTCTCTATCCTCTTCATGTTTGATAGGAGGAATTGGGTTATAAGAAGTGTCTGAAAGTACAACCTCTGGGACTGTATCATCAACTAAAGGGCGTTTCCTTTTCTCACCAAAACCACGTCCTGCTCTAGAATTGTCTAAGTCCTGCTCTTGACGTTTTCTATCTCTTTTTGGACAGCTACAAATTTTAACTCCAATCTTTTGCCTTCCATAGACTGTTCCTGACCTAGACAAGAAAAAAAATCAAATTAGCATCTAGCTTACATAATAGCAAATTATATTCTTTTAATTTATTGTAATGATGGTTAATATTCATGGTTGGAGGTTCATTGGTTATTGAGTATTATGCTGGAAAAATTAGTCAGGGTTTCAGCCAGGTTAAGAAAAATAAAATACTTCAAATTTATTGGGTATATTATTTATTAGATTAACCAAATGTATCTCAAAAATACAACCAGGTTTTGAACTCATAAATTCAACAGACTGCAAATTTTAGAAGGTTTACAAGAACAAGTAATCACTGAAATAAGATTAAGAGAAAATTAATAATCTTGAACATAAATGGCTAAAGACTTACTTTAGAAAAAGCAGCTTTCTATAAATTAAAAGTGTGACTCTACTTTCCTACCAGCAGATAATCTAAGTAACAAAAATTTCGACATTCAGCCATTCATCAAAAAGTTTTGCAATGGACATGAGTGTTGAAAAATATTTCATCCTGACTCTGAATGTATAAGACCATACAAGTAATAAGCAAACTATGGTGGAGATTACTCAACAAGGTCAAGTGACTGTTTGTTTTCAAATTGGAATGTAAAGTAAGAAGAGCTCATGTGAGAAATATCCTTCAACCAGCTTTTTCTACTAAAGGGGTATAATAAAAAAGGAAAAGAAAGTTTGATCAAATTCAAGATTTCAAAGGACTGGTAATGTTATAATCCTATTTAATACTAACATACTTAATAATCTCTTTTGAGTATTCTCTAAGCTTGTTAAAACCCATTCTATTTCTTCAAAAAAAAAGCCTCAGTTTAGTTATTTGTTTCGATGAAGAAACATGAGAGTCCCCTACAAAATTCACGTAATTTTAAGGTGTTATTGAGACAAAAACCTCACAGTCACTGAAACAACTCGTGAAATTATTACAGATAAAGGGGAAGGTGTCCTTGACCAGCACACTGCGCAGCATTAGTTTGAATTTAGCAGTGTAAATATGATGGCGAACATTAATGGAAATTTATGAGGTTCTGCAGGAAGCTGTTGAGTCAAATCCATCCAAAAGTACTCGCAAACTTATAAGGGAGTACTTGAGTGTGGTGTGTCGAAATATACTGTTAGCCGCCATATACTCTCAATTGGGAAGGTAAAAAAGAGTAGGACACTGGGCGCCCCAAAAAGAGAATTTCGAAAGCGCTATTCATCACAAATTTATTCTTGATGGATGCTAAATGAATTTTAAACACTTAGTGTAAACAACTGGAAAGATTATACGCTAAGTTGTCTGAATATTATCATGATTAGATTAACCAAAAAGAAGTTTTATCTCAACAAGATAATGCTTGTCCACATAGTTTACGTCGTGTTAAGCCAAAAAAAACTCAGACCAAACTGGACTTACAGAGCAGAACTCTGGGTGCTACCAACATCCAAAGAATCCAATCATTTCAATATAAAATCTTCAGAATAATTGCATCTGTTCTGTATTATATATCAAACTCTACTTTTCACCATGACTTCAATATCCCTACCTAAGCCCAAGACCTCATTTCCTACCACTTCTCCCCATGCCACAGCTACTGTACCACCTAAACCCAATTGTGCGTGTCCTGTCCTTCAACTGGTTATAATTTTAAAAGATTTCAAGCAAATTAGGTTATTCATGCAGATAAATGACCAACACGAAATGGCACATATCAATAAAATAACATCAATAACTAATGGAAGGAAATACACAGTTTTACAATAGGTAAAACCTTGTATAATTATTAGAAACATATTTTGAGCTAGTCCATGCAATGGGTGCAACACAGTTACAATATAGGTTAACAACTGACTAACAATGGTTATAACACCAGTAAACAATGGACATTTGTCAGAAGTTAACTATGTCAAAGGATCAAGAATGATTACAACAGCGGTTACAAAATATTAAAAATTGGTTAGTATTCTTAATTTCAATTCACAAAGTTCCCTTTTGAAATGCTCTTTAAATTAAAAAAAAAAAAAAAAAAAAAAAAAGTGTGAAATGGGCTGGAATATACAGCTAGAAGGTATGCATAGCAGATGGTTTGAGATAGAGGAATAAAGCTTATTATTAAATAGACTTTATTCCTCTATAATATAATCTGGAGGCTTCCAGATCCCACAAATAGATGTATTAAAACATTTAAATCGTTTCCCTCACAAAAAGATAAAAATAACAGGTATTAATAAAATTAACTAACTCATCTTCAAGAGTAAAGATGACATGTATTGGTCTTCGTTGCATTCCTCGAGGGCAACTTGTCTTGCAAGCAAATGAATATGGGATACGAATGTGATCACATCCAGCTTGTGGGGGAGTGACCAGAACTCTCACATAATGCCTTTTACTTCTATTATCAAATTTATAATCAGCACCTTCCCCGGCTCTCACAACATGACCAACATACTTGTTTAAATGACTGCATAAGCACCTATCTTCATGTTGATGAGCTAAAAATAAATGAAACAAAAATTAATGATTGGCAAAAACTTATAAATACAATGAGAATCTTTTAAAGTAACTTAGCCCATTAATATAATTTTTAGTGCAAGGGAACAGAATAAAAAATCTAACTGTCCCAGCCAGGACTCGAACCTGGATCCCATGCTATCCGGGCCGGTGCATTTGCCACTTATGCTACCGAGACAAGTCTGATAAGTTATTAAATTCCCCGCACTAGTGTCGAGAGTCCGCATAAGCGATATATTCGTCGGCCTCGGAGGTTGGACTCTCGACACTAGTGCGGGGAATTGAATAACTTATCAGACTTGTCTCGGTAGCATAAGTGGCAAATGCACCGGCCCGGATAGCAGGGGATCCAGGTTCGAGTCCTGGCTGGGACAGTTAGATTTTTTATTCTGTTCCCTTGCACTAAAAATTATCTAAATTTACGTGGGATTAAAGACCACAAATTAAATAATATTTATAAAATTAGCCCATTAATATAATTTTTTCCCTCCAAAACATCTTTGCAAACATTTTACACAGAATTATTAATACATTTCTACAATAAAAACCTGAGAATGCAGTTACAGCTTTATCTTCATCAGGTGCTTTCTTAGGTTTACATATTCTGAAAAGAGTGACTGAGAAGGAATTCACTCCATCATGCCTATATTTTTCAATTTAGCTGTGTATATGTGTATACATAAATACACACATAAATCATATATTCCCTACTTCTATATTATTATTACCAATCATATAAAGACAAGCACTAATTACAGCTATCACTATTTCATAGATTTTCTTAGAGAACTATGCATTATTAGATTATTTGTTAATATTTAGCCATTGGGCAATTTCAAAATACATTTTAATAACATTCTTAAATTGTTTTTTTATTTATTTTAAAAAAAATAAAGGTTAGGAAACTAGAAGTAGGAGAAATTCTTAAGGTTCTTATTAATACCATCAACAAGAGCCTTTATTAATATTATTAATATTAAAAGAAATTATAAAATTCATGAGAGTGAAAGAGAATGAAACTACTGCCAAAAAGACATTAGCTTTTACCAAACAATGTTTGTATCAGTTGCTTATTTTAATAAACAACTGATACCACCTTTTTTTTATTAGATGTTTTTGTTGGGGTCGGTCAAGGTAGACTAAAAAAAATACAAATTTAAAAAATGTACAAAATAATTAATGTAATAAAAACAAATAACTATAACTTACAAATAACTAATTATAACTTTAATTAAATAAAAAANGAAGAGCACATTCAAAGTCTCGCCTTCATCTTCAGTGCGCTGCGTTGTCAAGATTACGAGAATATATATATATATATATATATCTGCAAAAGTGAGCTTTCAGACTTAATTTACAAAGATGGCACTTTGAAGTCACTTTATATTAACTGTGATAGTTACAAGAAAATGTAAAAGATACAATATTTTATAACATGCTTTAACCCAAATGATTCTTCTATTCTCTTAAGTTTGATTCACCTTGTGAATGAGGGTCATCTTCAGCACAATGGAAGGTACACCTGTTTACTGGGATACTGACATGCTCATCGGTACTGTATACTGGAAGAGCGACAACATAGTAATTAGTATTCAGATTGTTAAAGTCAAGGTTCATTCGAAACTCAATCACCAGAGTTTTGTTCATTCCAATGAAAAGCTGCTGTAACTTATTAGAGTACTGCAAAGAAGAAAAAAAAAAATTAGTGAAATTCAATGGTGGAAATGTGAGAACCTATGAATTAGATTACAAGATAATTCACACATACACATAGAATTTATGTATATTTGGGCCAAAGCAAAAGTATGGAAAACATTAAAATTTGTTCGCATAGCCTTCCACAAGGCCTCCAGGAATATTCATAAATATTTGACCATGCAAAGTTTCTATTTGCCAAGCTTTTATTTTGCCTATTATGGCTTCTTCAGGGCTGAAAGTAGAATGAGAACAACTCGAGGTATTTGGAATAATATAAAAAATAATATTTCAAGCAAATTTAATATACTACAAGATGTACTGTGGCATGTAAATTTCTGGCATGGGAGCATCCCACTTGGAAAAACACAATGTTCATCACAAACTTATCAATGCTTAGGACAACTGTCAGGAATAATGGGGTGTAAGTGGGAGAATCAGAGAACATTAAGAGATGGAGGGGAGAGGTAAGGTTTGGGAGGCAAACAAGTTTAGTTTGGACTCGGACTTGAGGTATTGTGAGCACAGGGATTTGGTTGCTGTCATAGAAAGGTCCATAAGCTATCTTCTTTTAATTTTTCATAGGAAGGAAGGAACTTTTTGTATAATGGAAGTCAATTCCTCTATTTGGCCTAGTTAAACCTTAACATCAAAATTATTTAATTTCAATGAAAATTTACAATTCTTGTCAATTATATGATCAAAACAGAGAACAGTTTGAAAGTTATTGAAATATTGCAGAGTTTGCCTTCCTATAACTTACAGTTACTTATTTCCAGTTACTTATTATTTCCAATATATAAGGAGAAGGCCAAAAGAGATTTCCTACATCAGGGGTCAGGAAGTATTCTGAAATGCTTCCAACTAGGAGTTTTTCAATCTGGCAAAAAAATTTTTATCGAACTGCTTATTTGCATTTCTAAAAATGAAGAGTTTTCATTTGCAACTCTCCATTCTAGACAGATTATTTAATTAAGACAGATAAAAAGCAATATATATTTTTTCTTTGAAGTTTAATAATTAATTCAATTTTCATTAAGAATGCATATTTTGAAATTCATTCTATGTGAACCAGTTGGATGTAATATAGAGTTGAGGCTAATAGCTACATATGATGCTCGTGTCTAATACTTGAGAATATTTTAATTTCCCACCAATATTTAAATTTAAGCCAGAGCATTTTTTTATCTGGACCTCCTTAACGTAGCTTCGATCATCTAATCCAGCTGAAACTGCAGATAACCTCCTCACCAGGGTTTAAGACCTCCACAACTTAACTTGCTTTGAAACCTCCCTGGCATGTGAAGTTTTCTGCCAAGACATTTTCATTGTGTTTAATTACATTTTCTTTAGTTTTCAATCCAGTCATCTTACAAAAAAAAAAAAAGCTATTTCATTGTGGTTCTGTCCATCGTAATTTTCTCTTGTGTATGAACTTAAATTTTTACTTTTATAAATATTTTATTTTGTTGTGGTTTTTAATCCCACGTAAATTATTATTTTTTAAACAATTAATGAGAGGGAACAGAAAATCAAAAAACTATCTGTCCTCGCCAGGAATCGAACCTGGACCTCCTGCTATCCGGGCTGGAATGCAAATTAATCATTACACCACAAGGACCAGCCAGCTATCTCATTCAGTTTCCCTCTACATTCTCGCTAATGTAGAGGGAACTGAATGAGATAGCTGGCTGGTCCTTGTGGTGTAATGGATTAATTTGCATTCCAGCCCGGATAGCAGGAGGTCCAGGTTCGATTCCTGGCGAGGACAGATAGTTTTTTATTTTCTGTTCCCTCTCATTAATTGTTTAAAAAATAATAATTTACGTGGGATTAAAAACCACAACAAAATAAAATATTTATAAAATTAAAATTTAATAAAGTAAATGACGAGAGCCGACAAAATGCATGACAATGTCAGCTACTTCGAGTTTAAGACGAATTTCTCGTCTTTCTCGTAAGTTAGGCTCTCGCTAATGTAGAGGGAACTGAATGAGATAGCTGGCTGGTCCTTGTGGTGTAATGGATTAATTTGCATTCCAGCCCGGATAGCAGGAGGTCCAGGTTCGATTCCTGGCGAGGACAGATAGTTTTTTATTTTCTGTTCCCTCTCATTAATTGTTTAAAAAATTAAATTTTTACTGTTTGCAAAAATCAATATTCAATGTATTTTAGATAAGAGAAATTCTTTCCACATACCTTCCTTTAACCTTTTTGGATATTTTGAGTACATACTTTTCCCTCATCTAATTTCTACACTCAACCTCAGCAAAACAATTGTAGACAATTTTCATTTATTTAATTTTTTTATTGAACTCCTCTTTTCTAATGTACTAGAGTGATTAACCATTTTACCTCCTTGATTTATAGTACTATTCCAAAATGTATCAAGGCAATAAATAAAATCATTTATCAGTGGAATGCAATTTGAAATTCAATCCTTTGGACTGATTCCATTTCATTACAGTTATCTTTTTCTAACAGAGGTGATTTTGAATTTTTTTTTTCTTTCTTAATTAATAATTGTATAATTTTAATTGATCTTTTCCAATCCTAATATTTGCACTTATACCTGCAATTAATTTTCCCATAGCCAAATCATGGTTTTTCTTGGCTCATTAATTGTTATTTGTCTCATATAAATTTGTTTACTTCTCTTGTTCCTCAAATATATTACACCAAAAGTGACTCAAATTATTAAGGGGCATTGTATCTTTTAAATAAAGTAATGAAAATAAAAGTCTAGCTGTTTGCAATCAATATTAATACAGTCTCAATTTAATATTTAACCTCATTTTATTGCAAAATTTGGTTAAATATTATTATTATTATTATATAATGATTATTATTTATTATTATACAAATATTAAAGCCTTCCAACATATAATGAATCTAGTCCTTTCAATCCAAAACCCTTAGAATAATCGCTGATGCTCCTTATTACATATCCAACTCCTTTCACAACTATTTTAATATCCCTTTCACAGATATATGATGAGTTTTAAAGCAGCTAAGTGATAATAGGTAATATAATTATACTTTAAAGAGAACTATAGGCAGCAAAGTTGCATTTTAAATTCTTACTAAGCTAATAAGCCTAAAAAAAAACTCACAACAGAGGTATGAAATGCATGGTCCAAATTACTGGAGACTTTTCCTATCAGGAAAAGGAATTCTTCAGAAAGACTTGTAAGGGTACCATCTGTTTATTGGACATTCAGTAACAGAATAATGGTCAAATTTGTAATAGAACAATGCAGCTTTTTATATAAATGACATATACATTGCTTTTTCAACACAATCCTGGCATAGGAAATATCTGTGAGGAGGCTTTTCTTCAAAGTAAACGCTGCAAAAATCTTTTCTGGCTTACAAATCTAAATAAGTTATTAATTACACAAAAGTTCACTCCAATAAGCTTTAAGGGATACTCTTTGAAAAGTTTGAAATATATTAAGGGTTCACAAAAAAAAAAAAAAAAAAAAAAAAAAAAGTTACAGCAACTCACCACCCAATGCTGTCCTGATGTGGCTTCATTAATATTTAGTTGAAAGTTGAATTGTCCTGGAAAATCATCTCTTGTTGGGATATTCCCCAAAATTCCATTTCGATCCTGCTGTTCCATATCCCCAGTCTAAAAAAATAAATTGAAACACTTTAAAAATATAAATTTCCATAAGCTTTGTCTGTAAGTTACAAAACACCCACACTACAACTATTTATACATTATCATACCCAATTCATAAGATAGACACTATTAACTACTACAATTTGAGTTTTAATTAAAAATTTTCAGAGTTATCTGGCAAAAATAAATGGTATAAAAAGGAAGAAATTATCCCTATTTCAAAATAACTAATTTTTAATGATAGTATCTAAACCACTACTGAATTTCTTTCTCAGTCAATAAATATTGCTATTTGTTGTTCATTTTTAATTATAGATTAAAAAAATTTTGCTAGAAGATGGAGCCTGTATAGGTGGTAGTGGGTTCACATTCCAGTATGGTCCTCTCCATAGGAATATGAAGGGATTACTAACCACAGATGGACCATTGAAACATTAATTAACGTTAACATTAATATGATGCTCCCTTAATACTACCCAATAAACCTCTGCAACAAAAATATATCACTCAAGATCTATAAAGAACATGAAGATAATGAATCATACAAAGAAAAGAAAATTACTAAAACTACTCTTTGCAAAAGTTAGGCAGTCACAATCCTTGGCTTGAGAAGCACAAGATAAGCCACCATATGTACCATTATCCTTGCTACAAGTCCAGGGTCCCTGATGAGAGAGGCAAATCCACACTCTGCATGACTTGTAACCAGGTTAAAGTGCTTGTCTGTATATTTAAAGCTCGAGTTAAGACGATAAACAAGGTGAGAAACATCTTGATCTGTAAGTTTTTCAAGCCCATGCAAGCAAATTCCAATTGTAAAAAACTTAAAAAACCTCATTAGAAATATAAATTATGAATTCTACAAAGACAATTCAACTTCATGATTTCATTTTTACTAAATTAATTTTTTTAGTAAATTGATTATTAACTTTAAAAGTTAGTTGCTCCAGTCGCCACTTACAATTATACTGTCATTTCTATCATTGTGATTAACACTTGAACCTTAAACAAAATTTGAATGTTTTTATAATCTTCTAGACAAATCTTCCAGAAAAAAAAAAAAAAAAATCTTCAATATCCATACAGTTCTGCACTGTTCAACCATGATCTGTTTGGGCACATATACAGCAATTGGTTAATTATAGAATAGAAAAAAATGGGAAAAGAAGTTATATGTAGATTAAACCTGAACAAAACTGGCCCCCATTGCCTTGATGACTATATAATCCTGCATAACAGGAACAATAGTCCAGGCTCCCTCCAAATTAACCCTCTGTAACTTCAATTAAATTTTAAATATTTATTGTTGCTGGAATTTAGTTACTAAATTTAAAATTAATTCTTTAAAAAAATATAATTCCTGCTTGAAAAATAGCTTTTAATAATAACATAAAATAAATAAACCCATTAACAGAAATGCTTCAGAAAACTAATAATATAAACACAGATAATAGTAACTTACTGCCCATTGCTGACCACTTATAGTTTCATCAAGAGGATACCTGTAGTTGAGGTCATCTCTTGATGAGATATTCCCTGTCATTAAAGACTGCTGATCTATGTCCGGATTCTACAACAAATTAAATCATTTTTTCCAAAACATAAATAATATTAATTTACAATTACAAAAATATAGATGCCTAGAAAATTCAAACCATTCAAAAATTTAGAATTATTAATTTTTAAAAAAAGTAAATGTTTTTTTTTAGTAGTTAGTAGTTATGAGAATTCATTGTAGCTATGATTTCAGATGAACAATATATTTGCTTATTCAATGAAATTATAAATGTAGTCTTGATAACATTGATAAAAGAGATGAAGCAAAATATACAAGAGGGTATTATCCAATTGCTAGATACATTCCAGTCCCAGCCAGGTATGAACGCCCCCTGGACCTGTAGTTGCACTCCTATAATAGGAACTGCTTGAACTGCTGCACACTAATGATACTAATTGAAGAAGTTGATGGCAATTAATGATATTGCAGAATCAATTTAATCTTGATATTTACATTTTCTTTTAATAAACAGAAGCCTATTAAAATAAATTAAAAAATCGATAAACAATGATAGTATTATTAATACAAAAATCTAATGGATGAGGGGATTTTTTAATTTAAATCACTAAGCAATTGGCTCAGATTACAGCTAGCTCCATCATCATGAATAGCTAGAATTTGGGGGAAGTGGTATACTCATACATTTAAATTCTATACTTATAAATTTCGGCACTCCTGGTATATTCGAAATCTTTTAGAAAACAAATAAAAGAAATCAACTAAATGTGAAGCTAATACCAATATGCAAAAAATCTAAAAAATCTAAATAGTACAGGCAGAAGCATAGAGAAAGATATACAAGCAACAACTTGTCATAAGATTACCAAAATAAAAATGAATCGATGATGCTTAGAAATCTTAGCTGCAGTCCATAAAGCAGTAATAGAAATACTATATACTCACATAATTTTGAATTTCTGAGAAGCTCAAACCTAAAGTGGCCCTAGAAGAAAAACCAATATTTTACTTTTCATTACAATACAGTTTATTATTTCTTTAAGCATAAAATTACATGATACTTACAGATCATCTTCAACATAAAAATTTTCCATGAGGCTGAAAAAAATAAGATATAATATAATTAATCAATACAAAATTTAAGTAAAAATTAGTTTTGAAAGTATAAATTGACGAGGCATTGCAGAAAAGTTAAGGGATTCAATAACAATGAGAAATAAGAAATTATCAATAAAAAAAATATCATTCGGTTTAATAAGATAAACTCTACCTACTATAGAATAAGAGCAAATCAATGATGAGGATCATTAACTAAAATTCCAGGAATAAACGAATAGCTATATATGTACCCAGAATTCTAAGATCTTACACAGAGCTTAAAATAATCTTGTAAGATTTGAAGTGGAAGATCAAGATCTTATGAGTGAGTGCATAGGGAATGAAAACTATTAACAAAGATACCTCTCTCATACTTTACAACCAAAATTTTAATGATGCAACTCTTCAAAGTTTAGCCTCACTGTCATAAAAAAATTTTAAGACATTCCATATTTGCTAAGAATGCTTGCACGATAAATCTGAAAAATATTTTCAATACTAAAATCCATAAAATAATTATTTGAAGAATAACAAACATACCATCACTCAAATTAATTAAAGCATGAAGTTAAGGAATGATTTTGGACTACTTATCTATCACTATTATAAAATAAGAAAATTAATACCATACTTATGCAAAGAACTGTACATTTAAACATCAAAATAAACAGAAATTTTGTCATTGTTTCACTTATTTGTCAAAAACTAGTTGAGTTAGTTAACAATAAGAACAAATTTAATTAAGTAATATAATATAATCTTATAAATAAAAAATTTCATGGGATGATATTAGGATTAATATTATAATTTTAAAGTAACTACATTACACATAAATTTGCTTTATTTAAACACTAAATTAATAACATTGGAAGTATTCTGTAATTTAAAAAAATATGATGAAATAAATCACACTAAATATCCACTGAAATTACTGACAGCTAAAAAAAATACAATAAAGCACTAAAATACGATGACATTTATGGAATACTTTTCAGATTACTATAACACCAAAGCTTATGAAGTAATCAACTGAAAAATATAAGAATTTCTAATAAGCTGAGGCTCTTTGAAAATGCATAAGACATCTGGAAAAAATTATACACTCTCCAAAATTGGACAATAAACCATTAAATACAACCTAATATCTATAATATTTTCAGGAATATTTGAAGGAGGAATAACCGGTAGGTAAGATGGATCAACAAGTGGCCTAACGAAATTTAAAATAAATTATGAATAGAACGCTTGGCTAAGTATTTAATACATAAATGAAAATAATACTTGTGGTCAACGTTATCCATTTTGTAGTCCAAGAAATGAGAAACTCAATAAAAGTGACATAAAGCAACGAAGGCACTTCAGAGTTTTGACTTTTAAGTGGCAAGTTACTAGCTAATAGGCAGTCTTGCCAAAACAAAAAAAGGAAATTCCCATAATTTAAAAACTAGATACCTTTCACATTTAATAATTTATATTACTAATAAATAAGAAGAAACACACAAAGTTTATAGTGAAATAAATCATTTAGGAACTGTAAATTAATAAAAGTCTGAAAACTACAAACTAAATAACTATAGTCATTTGTAGCATTAGAGAATTTGGACTTTGATAACAAGAATAAAAGTTTTAATGAAACAATTTAGATTGCCCTTTATTTGGTAAGAGAGAGTATTCAATTTCATCAATTAAAAAGAAAAGAATTTAGTGATATTTCAAATAATTATTTATTTTGTGGATGACTTCATAAAATGGATCTCGCTTTTCAAACTCTTCTCCCCCCCCCCTTCTTAATTCTTCTAAAATTGTATTCCTCAAGATATATAAAGCCATTTAATAAAATAAAAGTGCATTTCACTTAAATCAATTCAACTTTTTTTTTTTTTTTTTTTTTTTTACGCAAACAAAAAAAGAGAAAGCGTTCTTATAACAAATATTAGCGCCGTGAACAAACATATACTTTTATGTCTTGCCAAATTCTTATAGAAAGCATAAAATTCTTATATATTTATATTTATGTCCAATGTAGAGTAGGTAAAAATCTGTTAGAATTTTTCAACTTCATGGTAAGTTGTCAAGGTATCAACGTGAATAGTTTGATACCAAAAACCAAAAAGGCAAATTCGAAAAGGTTGCTTATGAATTGACCGGTTGGAAAGATTTGGGAAGACACTAACGAATCCTAGATTCTTCTCTAATATATTATTTCATTTCCCATTTCTCGTACAAATATTATAATACATATATGCTTGAAAATTATATAAATTTAATCTATAACCATTGATGGCATCTTTTATTTTTGGAGTATAGAAATCAAATTCAGGCTTTTCGTTGGAAAACTTTTAAAGAATACATTTTTGGTAAAAACAGATGAGGTAATGGGATGGACGGGAGACCAAAATTTATAATCGTAATATCTTCATTTTTGCTTATTTATAAAGTTAAGAAAATGTTCATTGTAAGCGTAAAACCAATTGTATATTGTTTATATATGTATTATTTTATAAAAAACTCTAATTGAGAAACATGTAGATTACGCAACTCCTGCGTGGCGTACTTTTTTCTTTCTTCCATGGTTGTCAATAATGTTTTTAAATTATTCGTTTTGAGTAAAATTTTATAAGTCTTAATGTTAGAAAGTCATACTTTTCAGCAATTATATTCGATAATCGTTTGCAATGAAACTAATTAAAATTAAATAAAATCAAGGATTATAATTGAACTTATTCTCTTATTAATTACTTCCTCTCAAGCGATTTCAGTTATTAACTAACTCCTCCAACGGTCTACGATATTAAGCTTCAATGCTGATTTTTATTTCTTTATTTATCAATGATCTTTGCACACAATTCTGGTAGGCGCTAGAATTATGTGCATAAATGANTGTAAAATGTAATTTTCATACGCTTATATTTTACAGCAATTTTACAAAACACACTTATTCAGGGATACAGTTACGAATGCAACTAAGATGGGTGACCCCCCCTCCAATCCATTTATCTTCTCCAGCTTGTTAATTGTAAATTAAGTTTCCTCATTTACTCTTTTTTATATCCAACTTTAATGAGGCAGGGTGACGGACTATATATATATATATATATAATAAAACACTCGAAGCTGCGATGTGTATAATGAATAAGAACAGGTGGGAGAACGAGTGTAGTAAACAAACAAAAAGAAAAAATTACAAAAGGTTAAAAATTTTCGCGGAGATTTCTCGCCCTTCCTCAGTGAGGAGTGAATGCCGGGCCGGAATGCTTCCGCTACACGGAATAGAAAAATCTATCCGCCCTGGCAGGGACAGATAGATCTTTTTATTCTATTCTCTCTCATTAATTGTTTTAACATTTTTTAAAATTATTTTAAAAGTTAGATTTTCCGTGGTTCTTAGACTTTAAGATAATGAAATATTAAAGAAGATATTTAAGAAATTAATTGGGAAATTTTAGAGTGCTTGTCCTTCTCCTTTATAGGGTCACTCACAATGGCCTTTAGAGATGCCCGTAAAAATCCTTAGGGCTTTAACTGACTAAATTATAAATTAGACCCCCCTCCCCCTTTTTTTTTTTTTTTTTTTTTTTAAATTTTACACAAACAACGACAGAATTTCCCACCCGGATTCCCTCTTTTCTATTATAAATGATATTTTATTCAATTTATAAAAATAATGTTATTATTAAAACCTGTTTTAATAAAAGTTCTATGTTTATATTTTATTTAAGTGTTAATGTCTATGTTGGCTGCAAGAGCTTTTACTTTTTCATCAAGAAACTATTGTTACTTTCACGGATGTAACACGTGACATATCAAATTGCATGTATATGTTTGAGTGAGTGCAAATCTGTATGCCCTCAGCCCACCTCAATTCTTGAAATTAATAACTTTCTGGAACTTAAACATATAACAAAACAAGAGTAAAATGTAATTTTCTAAGATTTATACTCTACAATATTTTAAAGAAAAACTCATGTTAAGAATTATATTAAAACATATAATTTTTAAGAATAAGCATACCTACCTTCTATTATTTTACAACATAAAAATATTAATGTATATACAATAAATAAGAACTGGAAGGAGAAATAGCGCCTTAGTGTGTTCACTACACACAAAAAGAAAAAATTACATTGTGTAATTTTACTAGTCCCACTTCACTCCCCACTGACAAAGGGCGAGAAGTCCCCCCGAAAATTTTTAACCTTTTGTAATTTTTTCTTTTTGTGTGCTCACTAGACTCTTTGTTCTTCTTGTTCTAATTTATTTTATACTTCCAACCGCAAATATTTTGTGCTATATATATATATATATCTGNATATATATATTACATATATACATATACATATATATCAGATCTTCACTAATGTTTATCTGCCGACGTTTCGGCTTACATTGTAAGCCATCTTCAGAGCTATCATGAAGATGATAGTCTATTGTCACCTGGATTAATTGTTCATGACTCAAAGCAAGGCATGAACATGTGATCCAAGTGACAAGACGTCCCCTCTCGCCTCCATGATAGCCCTGAAGATGGCTAACAATGTAAGCCGAAACGTCGGCAGATAATTTAAAAAATACAATACAAAAATCTCCAACATAAACTACTGATATTTTACCCGGTAACTAATAATAATATGAGAAGGATATTCAATTATGGGTGTGATGATTCAAAGCGTCCGTATATATTCTTCCTCTGACGACTGTTTTCAGTCAGTATGGCTAAGAAAAGGGGAAAATCGTTGAATTCCTCAGAATTCCTGCAGGCGTTTAAATAGCAAAGGGGGCTGTCGGAAGACCAGCTGTGGTCCGGATACAAACTCAATCAGCTGGCTGGGAATGAGCCACCTGCTAACCCACCATGTCACAGCTACCTTTATTTTCCCAGAGGCTTCAGAGACTTACAATTTACCTTGAACTTATAACTCATTACTTTAATATTATAATAGTCACGTCACAAAAAAATAAAATAAAATAAAGATGATGAAGTAATTAATCAAATATTTTGTATGTGAAAACAAAAGTTTCAGAAGCAGTGTTTAAAAAATATTTCTGACCAAGTATTGTGTTACTTATTTTATTTAAAACATAATTTGTTTTTTTTTTTGTGTTCTTATTGAAATAAAAGTAATAATTATTATTATTTCTTGATTTCTTACCTATCCCGGCTTTTAAAATAAATGAGTCTCACAAATAAATAAGAATAATATGTATGGAATAAAATTATTTTTACTTTTTAAGTGGGCAAAGGAGTCGGTGATTCACTTAGCTGATATACATTGTACATGGGGAAATAATCNATTAAAGTGGGTATAATAACTATAATATTTATTAAACATATAATTAATTTAATTATAACTACGATATTATTATACTGGAATAAATAGTAAATTATAGTATTATATATCATTATTATTATATAACTATGAGTGCAGTAATTAACTTTTCCAAATTAGGTTTTTCAACTTCATATTTTATATATTTATATGTTAGTCCTGTTACATCTAAGGGCGAGTGAACACCTGCTCTTTGAGCACACATCAGTTAAGCTTTTCTTGTAGTTCTTTTTTTTTTTTACTTTATTTATTTATTGCATTGTGTTAAAAATAAAAACATTTTGTAATTTGATTACTACTCATTATTATGAGTAGTAAAAATGACAATCACATGAGGAGAGAAGTTGACCAATGACACCACTCTCAAATTATTTACAGACTATGTCCTTAGGAGATCATGGGACCATCTTCATTTGTGTCGACGGGGAGGGTTGTAGGGGTTGGAGTTGGAAGACATGGTCTGTGCTAGTGGATTAAGATGGTATGGCAGTTTACTGTGGAAAAGGTTGAAGCGGGAAGAAATAAGATACTGAAAAAAAGGGATATTAAAATCGTGGTGAAGGGAGGAATTGGATACGTAAAAGGGAGCATTTGCGATTATTCTCAGGGTTTTGGATTGAAATGACTGGATTCTTTGGATGTTGGAAGGCTTAGCGGCACCCTAGATAGCGGTACCCTCTGTAATTCCAGATTGGTCGTAATAGGGTTTTGTAGAGCGTCAGTTTGTTTTCTATTGTAAGATCGGAATACCTATTTATGAGTCTGTATAGAAGTCCTATCGCCGATTGAGTTCTTGTCTTTTAATTTTAGTGTGTTCGCCCCATGTGAGTCGTGAGTCAATATGGAACCCAAGGTAACGAACGGAATTTGAATGTGGTAAAGGAATATCGTTAAATTTCACAATTTCGGGGAAGTCTTTCTTCCGCAGTTGGAAATTAACTTGAACGCATTTTCTTCATTGATTTTTATTCTCCATTTGCCACATCATTTCTGATTGCTATCAAGATGGTCTTACAGTATTGTAATACAGTGAAAATATATCCATATGAGAATAACCGTTATGCATTGTTCATAAATATAAAAAATAAAAAAATGTTGAAAGGGTCCCTTGACCATTTATTCCAATTTTGAAGGAATATTCCCAGTGAGGTTGTCCACATGAGAGATTTTTTAAAGATTATTATCTACGCTCTAGTGTCCGAAATTTATTTAAACACAGAAGCCGCCCAATTCAGTATTTATGTTTATTTTGCAAATTGTTTTATAATGAGGAGATGTGAAGGCCAAATTTGAAAAATCATCAATATCTTCATTACTGTTAGATGTATATAAATTATTACTCTCGAAAAAGTTTATTTTATAATATTTTTTTTTAAAAGAAAGACATTTGCAAATTTAATTTCAAATATTTTCATTACAATACAGTTTATTATTTCTTTAAGCATAAAATTACATGATACTTACAGATCATCTTCAACATAAAAATTTTCCATGAGGCTGAAAAAAATAAGATATAATATAATTAATCAATACAAAATTTAANAAATTAATTAGGCCTAAAAAAAAACAAAAAACCACCGATTAAAGTTCTGAAATGCTTCAAATAATACAAGAAAATTTAAACATATTTATATGTGTGTGATTAAGGAAAGAAAAAAAGAATATTCCGGTACCGGGAATCGAACCCGAGCCTCCTGGGTGAGAGCCAGGTATCCTAGCCACTAGACCATACCGGACCATGGGATAATGATTCGCATTTTGCAATACCTTTTTGCCCCAGAAAATAATTACATTTTCCTGTTGGTAATAAGAAAAATTTTTAAGATAATTACTTTTGAATCCTACTTGAGATATCCTTTAACCCTTTTTTTTCCCCCTGTTCTCTTAAATTATGTTTAAATTTAAACCATTTACAAAGCCTATCTTTAAAGATTAACTGAGATAAGCAAGCGTAAAAGTCTAAAGGTCATTTTTCAAGGATAAAATTTTTTTTTTCTGGAGTTAAGGCTGCAAACCTGAATTAGTCCTGACTTCCCCCAGCTATGACCCTCCGAGAGTAGAACTTTCAAATCCAAAAATTTTTGAGGCTAGGGTATAAGCATATATTAAGAAACACATAACATATTTATTCCCTGTTTTTTTTTTCTTTTCCTTATTTAAAGGCATGGCAATCACTGAGGGTCATTATTGCCTCAAACACCATTGTCTATCATCGTTGTAGAATTTAATGTTATGCAAGATAGATATTTTTTCAAATTTTTATAATTCATTTTATTATAGTTATATGATTGATACAAAATAATCATTATTAGGACAAGAGCTCTTTGAAATTTTAAACCTTTTTTTTTTTTTAATTATTATTCTACTGTAAATACTTTTGATCGTCAATCTTAAGTATACTATGATATCATTACACCATTTTTCTTTTAGTAGTCTTAGTATATGAGTGATTTAATGTAATAAATGATACCAGTCTTATTGTAAGGTTTGTTGAGTCAAGTTCCCTGTCCAAGAGACAAGAAGTAAAAGAATTACAACATTTTTATGAAAACACTTGTTCCGGAAGAGATGTCCGAGTGCGTTCCACATTCTTACGGCCATTTTAGAGCAAGGCTTAATGACCTCAACTTTTACACTCTCGTCTTCTCCGGCTTGTACGGTAAATTTCGTCATTCATTTTTATTTAGATCTATATTTATTGGAGATTGCGAAGTCTACCCAAATTACAAAGATCCCACGTGTGACGGACATATTTCAGTTTCTTCAAAGCGGGATCAGAGAAGAATAGCAGAGGTTTTTCGAGTGTAGTCGGTGTCTTCTCGTTTTCTCAAGAGAAATCTGCTGAAACGCCTAAAGAAACAGTCCAGAGAGAAGGTCCTGGAGAGACTCCAGCCGGCCGATCGAGGCGCATGCTTGTCTGGCCAGTACCCCGCTGCCCTCAGACATGGAAGCGGCTCGCTGGAGACTGGAGACGATACTCAAAGACGCCGAAGCAGCTGGACTCACTAGGTACCTCAAAAGAAATTCCATATTTTGTGTGTGTTTGTCTTTCAAAGTTCTAGATGCAACAGTTAAGTTAGTTTTTCTTAATTAAATTTGGCTTGCAGCTTTTCAATGTAAAGGCTGTTTTTGGGCAAAAGCGAATTAAAACAAAGGTTTTTTATTGAGAAAAATCTGACCAGCAGAATGGGGGATTACCTTAAATGTCTATTTCGAATACAAAAGTTTTTTAAACAATTAATGAGAGGAAATAGAATTTAAAAAATCCAAACTGTCTCAGCCAGGACCCGAACCTGGATCTCCTGCTATCCGGGCAATAATGCTATCCATTACACCACCGAGATTAGCCAGATTACTTATTAAATTCCCAGCACTAGTACTGACTGAGACAGTTCAGATTTTTTATTCTATTCCCTTGTATTAATTGTTTAAAATTAAAGTGGGATTAAACACTACAACTAAAAAATAGTATTTTTTTGTTGTATATTATCCCACGTAACTTTTAACAATTTTTAGTGCAAGGGAACAGAATAAAAAATCTAACTGTCCCAGCCAGGTCTCGAACCTGGATCTCCTGCTATCCGGGCCGGTGCATCTACCAATTACGCTACTGAGACAAGTCTGATAAGATATTAAATTCCCTGCACTAGTGTCGAGAGTTTAACCTCTGAGGCAGACGAATATATCGTCTTATGCTCGAAGGAGCTGACATTGTCAAGCTGTTTAAATGACTCTCGTTACTTACTTTTAAATTTATTTATTATTTAGGAAATTTTTTTTTTTAATCTAGTGGACTTAATAGTTTATAGAGTAACTAAACTTAACACAGACTTGTATGTAGAAAAACGAAATGTATACGATGGGTTTTTTTATTTATTTATTTTATTTTTTCAAGGGTTTTCACAGATTTTAATTTTACAGTTCATATGCCGAAATTAGTTGTTCTTCTTAGTGAAATTTAGCTTTTCACTTTTAAATACGAAGAAATAAGCAGAGTTCAAGATCGAGCGAAATCGGAATAGGAGTGGGGGGGATTGCCATATATGTCTATTGGGAGTACAGCAATTTATTTTTTCTAATCTAACCGACGTAATATTTAGTGTGATAAAACTCAACACGGATTTGCTTATTGGTTTGTTTTAGAACTTTCAAATCGAAATTGTACAATCAGAAGTGGGGAGTTTTCCTGAACGGCCCATTTTAATATGTCACGTGCGAGTAGTATTTTTGTAGCACACAATTTTTGGCCGTAATATTTAGTATAGTGCAAGAATACTCAGCACAGGTTTTTTTTAATTTTTTTTTTTTTTACACTGCTCTTGCATAGGAAATTTATTTATTGAAATTATCCTAATTATATTCCATTTAGATTTTAATTACAATATTAAATCAACTTAAAAAAATCCTAAAATATATGCAATTTTAAATTGTACTTCCCAATTACTAGAGGACTCGTTTTTTAGCTTACCTCAAAGTTACATGTTAAAAAAAAAATTTTTCCATTTTTTTTCTCAAATTTCGTTTTCTATACATTTTTTTATTTTAGTATTATTACTAAGGAAGATAATGAAATTTAAAATTTTGGTCTTCTTTTAACCTCACCACTCCCTACGAGTTTTCTGCTTTCAAACAATCATTTTCTGAAATACTTACAGGAAAAGCGTTGCCTAAGGTATAAAATTTGTTCTGTTAAAAATTGCATACATATATTTCATGAGACAGAAAGTTTAAATAGAAATGACCATCATCAACTACGATACTGTGGAATTCACTGAGTTTATGCAGCTAGTGCCTGGCAAATATATATAAATTTAAAAATAGTAATACATGCGCTCTGAAAATATAAAATTTACAACACAAAAACACAAAAGCTAAAAATTCCATACTTATATGTACTCAGCTGCAAGTCATATGAATGTTATGAGTCAACCTATTATCTTTTCTTTCTTTAATATCTACAAATTTATTTACATTACCACCTGTTATCCCGCTTGTTTTATTACCTTAACCAGTGTATATTTATAATTTTATAAATCGAGCTAGTGCTAGCTAGTAAATAATTTTTTCACATCAATTACTTTATTGCGTAATCATTTTTGTTTTACAGGATATATTTCCTAATACAGATATATTATGTTAATCCTACCAAAGAATCCAACAAAGTAGAAAAAGGAGTGGAATAGCTTAGATTTTTTTTAATTGACCAAAAATAATTACTAGGAAAAGGCTCTTAATGGATGATGGCCTATATGATGATTGATTGTTATTGATCTGCTTTTAACGTTGGTTAATCTGTCTTATCTCTCCTCGTCTCAATAAAAACTATATCATCATACAATCTTAATAACCATTGTCACACCATCATTGAGAACATTGGTTATGGAAGGCCATTATATTCTCCCATGTCAAAGAGTCATTTCTTGTTGGCAGGGAAGAGGCATTGCGCCTTGCGGCCGGGCGACGTCCAAAGCGGCGGACAAGACCATCTCTGCTTGGACTACTGGGAGGTTTGGTGCTGGCAATCCTTGTCCTCAGAGCGGAGCTCTATACTCCAGAGGGCCTGGCTTCTGCCTGCATCTACCTACAAGGCGGCCATCCTACGGCCGACAAGGTACGTCCACATCAGATAGTGCATGTAGTCATAGTCCTGAGAGGTTTGACTGTCCGGACTCTGCACTCCTGGGTCATCAGCACTACCTGCATCTACCTACCTAAAGGCGGCCATCCTACGGCCGACAAGGTACTTCCACATCATATAGTGCATGTAGTCATAGTCCTGAGAGGTTTGACTGTCCGGACTCTGCACTCCTCGGGCATAACTGAGGTATAGTTGACATTCCTTGCTCCATTAAAATGGTATATCATTGAGGTAAAAAATTGACAATCACAATCATATTACTAGTTAAATCACTCTTTACAGCTATAGACTATGGGTGTGTGTTCTTCCTGAGAAAATCTTAGCCAACTTCAAATTCGTGAAATTCAAATAATAGTTAAGTCGTCAGTATTCTTTATAATTCCACAATTTAAAATAATGCAACGAAACTATTGTAAACCTTTCGTCGAGGGATTAGGTTAATGCTCTTTCATTCCTTACTTTTCTCTTCCTTCCCGGGCCATTAATCTTATTGGTAGGTCAACGATAAAACTGAATTATGCACTGTGAATTAGTAATGGGAGTCTTCCAATAAGGGAATAGCAAGTCAGTTCAGGTACTAAAGACGCTTTTATAATAGGAATTTTTTTTTTTTTATCAGACATTTCTAAATAGAAGCCTGGACTTGGCTATACCTGGCTCTATAAAAAAAAAAAAAAAAAAAAAATATTCCTACTATAAAAGCGTCTTTAGTACCTGAACTGACTTGCTATTCCCTTATTGGAAGACCATTTACTAATTCACAGTGCATAATTCAGTTTTATCGTTCAGTTTTATTTCAGTTTTATCGGAAATGTCTCAAACTGAAGGTAGAGAGGTTGAGGGATGGGAGATATATAACTGCTTAGACTAAATAGGCTTAACCAATTGCTTTATTACTAAATAAAGCATATGGTAAGGACCTTGGAGATTAAGTTATGTATGGTCCTTTCTGCCAAGAAGTGACATCTCTCTGTTACACCTGCTTTTAAGTCTCCTTCATTAAGAGTGGCATTTTTCCTATTTCAGATGTAGAAATATTATGCATCCGATTTGTAATTAATTCTTTGTATTATTATATTTACAGTGTGCCATCTGGATGCCAGACACAGCCTACCATATATTCAGGCCACCTGTTGACTGCAGTATTTGCAGAGACGTCAATCAGATAGATAGAGTCTACAATATTTCACCAGAAGAATTTGAAGACAAGTATGACTTATTAGTGTACACATATAACATACGAACAAATTTAATTGATCTCAAAGAGTAAAGAGCATGCCAAATTTCTCAAACTCCAACAGAGAGATGTGACTAAAGTATCTTTAAGATTATAATTTAGGACTATATAAATAATAATAATTTATAAATAAAAATATACATAATTTTAATATAATAACGTATTTGATGATTTACTCATATTTTAAATCTGATGTTGTTTTTGGAATTATGAGAGTTGATAATTTATTTCAAAGATTTCTTCCATGTGATTTATTTTTGGGGAGAAGTGATTTTCTATTGCCTTCTAACGGGTTAGTAGTTATCCTTCTTAACCTTAACATGAAAAGGTTATTTAATATTCCATTAAAGAATTTACAGAAAATGTGCAGCAAATTCCAAAAACACACAGTTTCCAAGGTGGAATTGAAACAAAAAAGACTCTTTTCAGAAATAATGTTCCAAAACTGCCATAAGTTTAGTGATCAATGATGTCTTTCTCTGCTTTTTATCTGACCGTTCTCTTCAGCGTATAAATATATAAATTACTTGAATTTTGTTAAGTTCTCATTAATCTATAAGTAAACTATTTCTCCCTTCAAATTCTTGCGCATTCTAATAATTTATACCTTATTCATCTATTTAATTTCCCTTATTCTTCTAGTAAATTTCCTTTAGGGAAATTATGTTGTTCACGTTAATAACATTATGGCTCCTATGTGACAGATTTATATTTTATGTACATTTGTAGAATATAGTTCTATCTTTAAGCTAACCAAACCACTAATGAATTAGGAAAGCTCACCCTTGATACGAGCCTTAGTTTGCTCACCATTAAAGGATTCTCCTTATCCGTTCCAGGTATGCGTTCACCGGTCGGCCGGTGGTGGTGGGGGACGCCATGAAGAACTGGAGTGCGCCCTCGGTGTTCAGCTTCGAGTTCTTCAGGGAGCTGTACGCGGACAGCAGGGCGCAAGGAAGGTGCCAGTTCTTCCCCTACAAGACGGAGTTCCGCTCCCTCTGGGAGGTGTTCGACATGCCGGAGGAGAGGGCCCAGCAGGTAGGGGACGCAGAGCCCTGGTATGTCGGATGGTGAGTGTCAGGATTTTCAGAGGCAGTCCATAAACTTAAGGGTTGGCTGGTTTCGATAAGTTAAAGAAAACTTAAAAAATAACTAAATAGACGCCAGAAAATACTTTGAGGCCAGATCAATAGGGAAACGTCCCAGAGGGAGACCCAGAACTCAATGGACTGACTACATGTAGGAGTGAAGAAAGGAAAAAATTTGAATGAGGGCGCAGGCTCGGGATCGGGAGGCTTGGTTTGCCTGGACTGAGGCACCTCCACGCTGAAAGGCACTAAGGAGGAAGAGAAAGAAGAAAAATACATTAAATAAATTAAACAAAAAAATTAATATAGGTTACTAGTTGACCATTAATAATCAGGAAGAGGAGATAGCCCGGGGTTCGGTCAAAGGTTTATTATTAAATAAAAACAAATAGGTGAACCAATAAGGTTTTTTTTGCCAACGTTTCGGCCTGAATATCAGACCTTCTTCAGGGTTATGGGACTCATTTAGCACCCCAGCAACCATGGGTTAGAATGGGGACTCTCTCCCTTCGATATCCTCATAGCCCTGAGGAAGGCCTGAAATTCCGGCCTAAACGTTGGAAACAAATAAAACCATATTGGATCAACAATTGGGTTTTATTTAATAATAAATCTTTGACCGAACCCCGACTATCTCCTCCTCCTCAATATAGGTTATTTAACATATTACACAACTTAATATTCCAAATCAAACTTAAATAAAATTTTGAACAGATCACATTTTCATAAAATATTGTCTGTTCGTTATTGGCGTAAAATACCCTACCGCCGATCAAAACAAACCCGCTTAATATTTTAAATCAATTCTCAACCAATTACATTCCTGTTTTAATAATAAAACATAACACTATTTTTATATTTAATGATATTAACATAGTGGCCATAGAAGTGAATTTTATTTATTTTTCTCAAATTGACCCATTTTTATTTCCAGATATATACATTATAGCCTTTTCCTTCCAATTATCGCCTTACTAATTGCCGGTTTTTTTTTTTCCTATCGCTTAAGGAAAGACGACTGTCCCAGACAACCTCCCATCCCTTTGGTAGTTCGAGAAGGCTTTAAGCCTTATCTCTGAGCAAGTTACTCGAACAGTGGTTTGCCGAATTTTGGAAAGTTATGGTGGTCAAAACCCCCCCTACGGGTTCATTTATTAGTCTCTTTAATTAATTTCACAATACAAATTTCAAAAAAATTTAAAAGAGGCCTATTAAAACATTTTAAAAGTTAAATGACAAGAAATAATGATTCAAATGAATTAATTGATAAAAATTTGAATGACACCATTGCTAAATATTTCTCTCACCCCACTCTCCATGACCCTAAGTGGTTGAAAGAAGGGCTAACACAATAAATAAAATAAAAATATTTCTCATAATTGTGTTTTAGGAGCAACTGCGATGAAGACGTCGGACAGGTACTTAGACAGCACTACCACAGGCCGTATTTTCTTCCAAAATATTCTGAAAATAAGAAGACTGATTGGATATTCATGGGCAGTCCAGGATACGGGGCTCATATGCATGTAAGTTATGTTAGGATTTAATTTTTTTTTTTTCGTGATTTTATGGCATTTTTATCATACTCGGAATAATACACTCTTAGAATAATACTTTCATAGCAAAAAACAAAAAATAGAAATCAAGTAAGCAGCTTGAAACAGCTGATTGTTAATGAGGACCTGAATTATTCATAATATTTATTATTAATCCATGGAGAACTTATATATCTTTTATGTAGAGAGGATTATCAGGAATTCTGTCTTAGAAGTTGAAGAATTAAAAATTAATTTGTAACGAAAAAAGTTTTTATTTTTGACCGAACATCTGATAGTCTTTTCTTCATAAAACTTGACGGTCAACTAATTTACCTCAAAATTATATATTTTTTTGTAACACAGAGCCTTCAGGTTCTTGGTTCTCTCCAAGTGCCTGTCATAATTAGCTTGAATTATTTCAATATTTAGATTGTTTAGATCAAAATGAAAGTCAAAAGCAAATGTTTAAGGCACTGGACTCCAAAGGCGCAGGTTCACTACATACAGTGCGCAGTTGGCTTCTTTCTTTCTTAGCCTCTGCTTGTAATGTTCCAGAAGATTTCAGGTGTTCTCCAGGAAAGGCCCAGATTTAATTGGGCACCATTCTTCATTGAATCGCAAAAAAAACCTTGGTCGTCAAGCGGTGTGCTGACCACGCACCTTCATTAGTGTGCCATATGTTGAGAATAAAGACATCCTTAAAATGTATCAACCCTCCGGGCCTCTATGCCTGTTGTGTTTAAGATAAATGCTTGAATACCTCTTTGAAATTACTTGCACATTTTCCAGGAAACTCAATTTAGCTCGTTACATTCTCATAGGTGTACGGTGTAATAGGCATTTAAGATCGCTAACAAATACCAAATATTTTTGTGATCCGTGGATAGATTCGGTAAGCATGGGAAGGGCACTTCAGGCCCTCTCGGAGACTCGGCTAACTAAGAGAATGGCTCCAAAATAGGGTAAGTTATCTAGCGTTTATCTAGTGAGCTCCTCACTAGGAAAGATTAAACACTTGTTTACTTTTCTTCAATTTACCATCAATCTGCCGGCTCTGATGCACCTATGCTAATTGTTTACGGTTTTTCACATTTAGAAATATGTTTTTTTCCAACATTCACCACAATGGCTATACCATCGGAGCCTGGCCTTCATACTCTCCTGGTTCTCTAACTCGTTCCGGTCACCATTTTCTCCTGCCTTTGAAGTTATTTCATCAGCAATCCACTTTGGAGAGTCTGAATCATCGGCATTGATTTCACGTTCCAAGTCCACATTTTGATGCGTACATTGCGGTATATTTCTATAAAAGGCTGGCTGCTTCCTATCACGCTACGTAAAATATGATCTTTGGCTCCCTCTGTCAAAAAATGGGAACTGATTTAAGAGAAAAAACCAAAAAAAAAACTAACCATGTAACTGCTATTGTAATAAATTCTAAACACTTCGCACTTATCAAACCAGGCATTCAAAATGGCTACCAATAAAGGAACCTATTTAATTTGGCCCAGTGATCTACATTTCCTCCGGCAAAAATTTGGTGGGAGGGGGGAATTCGTGGGGTTTTCCTCTAAAATCCACAATAGAAGGTATCTATGTATCTATATTACAGTACTTACTTATAATTATATATATATAATATAGTGAAACAACACTTTTAAGAATATCAAGTAGCAGTCACGATTAGTGGTTTGTTTAATGGTTTTTTTGTTTTTTTTTAAACAAGATCATAAAGGGCTCTTAACCTAACCTTATAAAGTCTACGCTCAGATACTATCAAAGCTGATTGCACAACTATTCTCCTGTTCATTCAATTTACATCTAGGGGAGGGGGTTCAATTACTTTAGAATCAGGACCCTTAGCTTGGATTTTTTCTAAAAGAAGAGGGGGGGGGGCGGTTAAATAATGACTTATATGGTGGCTTTTAACTTCTTTAGAGTAATTAAAAGGCTTTGAAAGTGGACATAATAGTAAGTATCGATGAGTTTTAATAATAGGACTTATCGCTTATGGAAATTTCCGTACTTAAGTTGCAAATATTTCAAATTTTGTCGTTTCTTCTAGAAGAATATTCGCTTTTCATTGAAAATGGGGATAGCGTAGATCTGTGGAATGTGACATCTTTCAGTAAATACAATAACGTTTGTTTGACACACCCTGCCAGGTTGAGTCTTCGTGGAGGTTCTAGACAGGAACACCATATACCTCTGTTGATTCGTATCGCCAAACAGTGACGTCAGAAGAAGACTAAACATTTTCTACCGTCATGTATTTGGGCTTATCAAAATTACACTTATCAATCTAACGTAATTAGAAGGATTCACGCTCTGGTCGTCCCCAAATATAGTACTGAGGTAATCTACAAACAAAAAAAAATGTATACATATAAATAAAATACAACACGTTAAACTCTATAAAAAATATATCAACTAACTTATATACGCATTTCTAACACTCAAGGATCAAGACAAACAGGAGAAAGCACTCGACCTTAAAGGTTTGACGTCAATACAGATTAGTCATCTGATTAATTCCTATTGTGCTTAGATATTTTGTTAATGGAAATAAATAAATAAATAGAGCACTCTTCAAACTTCCTGTGCGTTCGTTGTTCTAAAAAAAAAAAAAAAAAATACTTTACATGCATTTTAAAATACATTTTACAACATGTATTATATGAACAATTTTTAGTGCAAGGGAACAGAATAACAAATCTAACTGTCCCAGCCAGGACACGAACCTGGATCTCCTGCTATCCAGACCAGTGCATTTTCTATTTATGCTACCAAGACAAGCCTGATAAGTTATTAAATTCCCCGCACTAGTGTCGAGAGTCTGACCTCCGAGGCCGACGAATATATCGTCTTATGCTCGGAGGAGCTGACATTGTTAAGCTGTTTAAATGACTCTCGTTATTTACTTTTAAATTTTAATTTCATGAATTTTTTTTTGTGGTATTTGATCCCACGTAAATTTTAACAATTTTTAGTGCAAGGGAATAGAATAAAAAATCTAACTGTCTCAGCCAGGATATGAACCTGNGACGGTTAGATTTATTCTGTTCCCTTGCACTAAAAATTGTTAAAATTTACGTGGGACTATATACCACAAAAAATAATATTTATAAAATTAAAACATGTATTATATGATTTTTCATAGTATAGCAAAGAGACAAAAAAAAAAATGTCTGTCCCACAGAGCTACGTAATCTAAGCAGATTTCCCAATAAATATGGTAATAAATAAGAGTAAACAAGGAATTTTGAAGAAATTTTACAGGATGGAGAACAAAGAATGTAAGAAGTATCCACACTAAAGTTAGCTCTGGGATGCCCGAGAAGTTAGAGATGAGTAAGCGCTCAACCATCACAGTTATATTCATCGATTTCTTTCTTAATAAAATATGTTTTATTAAAGTATGTTATATAACATAAACTTTAGAAAAATTAATTTTACATCTATTGAGTTCCTTTAACCGTTTTCGTAACTCTAATAAGAACGAAGATATTACGATTATAAATTTTATCTTCCCCTTGACCCCCTTTTTCTCATTTGTACTAAAACCGATTTTCTTCAAGGATTCCCAAAGAAAAGACTAAATATGCAGTGCACATACAAAGACTGTTACACACAAAGCCTGTTACACACAAAGTCACACAAAGACTCGTCAGTGCACGAGAGACTCTCTCTCTTCACTTCTCACTGACGAAGGACGAAAGATCCCCGAAAATTTTGCTACTTATTTTCTTTTTGTGTTTGCACTGCATTCTCTATCCTTCATGTTCTTGATTACTATATATATATATATATATATCGCTCTATTTATTGCAATCTTTGTGAATTTTAGATAAATCTTATCGATTCATACTAACTTTGGTGTGGTTCAGTTGCCAATAGAAATATTAAATTTGAATATCATCACTGTAATTAATTATTTTAATAACTTCAAAACTTATTTAATAGAAATTTTTTTTTTCAAATGAGCATTAATAAGATTTCTTTATTAAAAAAAATGATAAACGTGTTTTATATTGTATATAATCATTAAACATATTTATGTATACCTTATGCTTCTGTAATCATAAGTCAAATATAAGTTGCTTTATGTTAAGGGGCTTTGTTAGATATGTAGGGCAATAAGATATGTTTCTGGGAGATTGCCTGTTCCTAATACTCTATCTCTGTATTGTGCTACATTTGACCTGTCATCAGAACATACCAATTTGGCTTTCAACAGTGATTCAGTATAGCGTACGGGCGAACTTTATACTCTCGTCATTCAGTGATCACTTCGCTGGTGTGCTGGCCGAGCCCTTTCGGCCTTTGGCGGCAATCCCTTCTCGGAATCTTTACAATATTCACAGCCACCCCTCACCCCCCGACAAATAATATGACTTCACCACTTATTGAGTGACCTGCCCAATTCCAATGAGTTCAATTTATCGATTTGCCGACTGTTGCTCCCCCACCCCCCTCCATCATAATAGAATTGTCTTCTCAATATGGGCTGCGTGTATGAAACATAAATAATTCCATGAGAAATTTGTATGAAATATTCATTTGTTGCATTAATCTCTATTTCTAATTGTATTTATTCTGATCGTCAGAACAGATTTTCATGATTTATTTGTACCTGTATTGAGATTGGTTTGTATCATTGTGATTTCATTATTTAAATGTTGAATAAATCTAATAGTCTTACGATTTACCTATAATTTAATGTTAATTTAACAATATTTTGAAGTCCAACGTATTGAGTTATGTTGATTTTAAATGAAAACCATGGTTTCTGCACCTTAATGAATCTTCGTAAAGATTTTTACTTATGAATTGAGATTTATTAGCACCACAAAAAATAAATAGTATATAT
>KZ807473.1:375030-386127 GCA_000696205.2 Oncopeltus fasciatus | reverse complement strand
ATTTTTTTTTTTTTTTTTTTTACGATTATTAATGTTATAAAATTACATTTACACCTATTTTGTTCTATACATTTTTTCCACAACGCCAATAGTGACAAAAATATTAAGATTTTGGTCTTCCCTAAATCTCTAAAACTCATACAAGGATAGGAAAAAGAAGCCTTATAGACATATGTGTGTGGTGTAAATGTTGACTGACTATAATTTAGCGTCTTCAATATAGGAACAGTGGAGATCTGTTGAAAATTTTCAAAAGCCGTCTTACGGTGAATGGTTGATTTCCCCTTAATGGAAATCTGGTTAAAGGAGATTTAGCTGAGTAATGAAAATTGTGAGCAGCTTTTAAACTCGCAAAAAATAGTATCACACAAAGTGCATATTCTGAGTTGTATCTTATTTGCAGTCAGCATTAATAAATTGGCTGAAACGATCATTATTTTCTATAAAAAAAATAAATAAATAACCCATTCTGGAAATCCATTTCCCAGTAGAAAATTACCAATGGATGATTCCCATAACTCAAGCCACAATTTTCAATAACATACTAATTCTTCTTAATTTTAAAATATCTTTAAAAAACATCAACACACAAATTGCGTTTGCCTCGGTTTATTACACACTACCCAGAATTCAATTGTGCAGCATATTACCGGGTTAGTGGAGTAATGGTGATTGTGGCATACACATGAACAGGATTAAGATTTAAACATGTCCTGCACCCTGAAGGGATTGGAAGAGATTTACAGGCCCTTACTGTACGAACCCTATGTTTTTAGTTTAGATATTTTTTTTTAATTTTATTTTTTTAACAACTTTTTATAACTAATTATTTCACATATGGGATTTAAACGTGACAGATAGAAGAAGAAGAAGAAAAATACTTTATTTCTGATCAAAACATTCGTTTTTCAACACAAAATATAAACATGAGCGGCAGACATGTTACGCCATATATTTTAAAATGAGTTTACATCTGTTATGTTAACTTTAATTTCAGTTCCCTACATATATCTACTGACAGATATAAGGAATATTGCAAGTGTAAGTCATTTCAGAAGAGCCGTGTCCTATATTACTAAGGGTAATAAATGAAGTCAGTCTCAGCCATTTAGAAAAAAATAAAAGAAAAAAAAATCAATCACTTATCAGACTTCATTAGAATAAAAAATTATACGTTATACGGAGAGATATGATATAATCAATTAATTAATCACTGAAATTGGCACACAATATATGCATACCATTCTCTTAAAAATTGTTTTCTATTAATTAGGAAAAATTCGTCAATTGTTGTGAGGGAGTGAAATCCTTTAGTTTAAAATTCTTAAATTATACTTCAGTGATTATAATTTTTATTGAAGCCTAAATTTTGATATAGATAATTATTCATACATACCAGTAAATTTGGTTCAGGAGAAAGGGGAGGGGGGTTACCTGAAACCAAAATATATTTTTAACGCTTATATTTGACGCTTTAGTAGTTTCAGTTATTTCTTTTTATCCGCTTCCTCCCTCTCAGAGAATTAGTTTAAGTGCATGGCAATAAACCGCGCTCTTGTCAATCATCATTGTTGAGTGAAATGCCTTCTAGGTTTACAATGTTCATTGTTCTGCAGTAGTCTCTTATTCTTATCGATTTCGTTATCTCTTATAATTAAAAAGAAATAGAAATTTTCATTAACTTTATTATGTTTTCTTCAATCAGTGAAAATTTCATGAGCAGATACGCCTTTCCCCCCCAGGTAGACAACGTAAACAACCCCTCCTGGCAAGCTCAGCTCCGTGGCGCGAAGAACTGGACTCTGGAACCTCCGCCGGAATGCTTGTACGCCTGCAGGACACATCTGGTGACCATCGAAGCCGGGGAAATATGTAAGTGGCGTGAGGTTTGTACCAGCGATCCTGGAACATGGCCAGTAACCTAATACATGTTAGTCTACATCTTTCCCTGCACTGAAAAGTTACATCAAAGGATGGCTTCTTATGAAAATATAATTATATTTTTTAAAGCAGATTTCTGTAAAGTGAATTCGTCCCGCGAATGTCTTAATATATTATTTTATATTATAATAGATTCTCAGCTGGAGAAATTATTCAGGGCATCAGCCAGGATCAGAAAAATAAAATACTCCAAAATTATTGGGTAATTATTTAATTTTATTATTTCCAATTTTTCAACTCAACTTGTAAGACACCATCAGGGCGAAGGCTGGCAATAATAAAATAATTACATAATAATTTTGGAGTATTTTATTTTTCTGATCTTGACCGAAACCCTTAATATTTTCTCCAGGATAATACTCGACGGCCAACCAACATCCAACTATACACTAGATTAATTATAATTATTGTGAATATACAGTAATTCATTAAACAGTTGTAGCCAATTTAGTTATGGGTTTTATTCTTTAACTTTTTAATATCATTATAGCTCTAAAACACCTTTATTATTTCCCCTATATGTTTCGAACATGCTGTTCTTCTCAAGATATCAAGGGGGTACTCTTGAATACTGCATGTTCGAACACTTGTAGGGGAAATAATAAAGGTGTTTTAGAGCTGAAATCATATTGGGAAGTTAAAGAATACAACCCTTACCTAAATTGGCTATATCATTAAAGTAAACACAAACACACACAAGTAGCTGAGAAATTTAAAAAAAAAAAGAAGGAAATAAACTAATTTTCTATTTGAATCGTACTGGGAGCTAGAAAAAAACTACCCCAGCCGAGGAGGTAGACCTGTACGATTCAAATTAATAATGAAATGTGGGATGACTTTATCTCAATTATCATCGTGATTTCAACTCATTTTCTTTTTTTGGTAAATTGGGCTGAAATCTGTCGAAAAGGAGAAGCTTATAAAGAAAGATCTAAAAGACCTAATTATAGGGATAGACCTTATGTTCGTTGCTGCTTGAATTAAAAAAGAAAAAATAGCATGTCATGTAAGGGCTACGTAATCTTTGCAGATTTCTCAAGTTCCATTATTATAAAAGTATACTATTGTATATAAGTATACTATATAAGCGATAGTAAATGACGGAAATGCATTTACATGCCGGAGAGAAATCCTCCGGCATGTAAATGTTAATAATAATAAGCCTAAAAGTTAGAACTCAAAGGCTTGCTTCAGAGTGGCTGGGAAGGAATAGAGGGAGAAGCTCTCATTCCTTCTTACATTCGCAAATTTCTTACATAACAAGCGCTTTTTGTAAAAATGTTATTGAATATAATCTTTACAAAATAACATTTTACACATATTATGTCCCATAAAGTTTTTCTTAACACAAATAACAACTAAGATATTAAGTTTATAAATTTTGTTCTCACTTTAAAAACCCTCTTTTTCCTCATCTTATTTCAAAAAAAAATATTTCAAGGGTTTAAAATAAAAATCCTGAATACTAAACTTTTTTCTTTACAACTTTTAAGACCTAAATAGACATTTACTCTTATTTATATTCATAAACTTTGGTAAATCTGCTTAGTTTAAAGCCCCTGTGTGACTATTTTGTTTTTCTACAGAAATGCAGAATTTATCCAGGACATTTCGCTGGTAGAAATCAATTTACAAAAATTATAGTTCTCATTCGAAAAAAAAAATTGCTTATTACAATTATAAAACCTTTAATTCCTATTATTTTTTTTTTCAGTTGTATTGGACACAAACCTCTGGTATCACTCTACTCTTATCGTTTCCGATGGAATCAGCATTACTATTGGAGCTGAGTATGATTAATTAAGGATTGGCTAAGATACATATTTTCAGTTTTTTAAAAATATATAATTAAAATACCAACTGGAGAGGAATTTTTAATTTCATTCAATGGTGAAGTGTGAAGTTCGTCTACCAAGTAAATTCCTAAAATTTAGTAGGTGCTTAAGTCATTTAAAAAAATATAATTGGAATAAATAATTAAACATTTATAGAGTAGATATATAATACATGTGTTAATATAATACAAAAGTAAAGCTATTATTAAGAATTAATATCATAAGTTATGTGGATGGTTTTTAGCAACTTAATTTTATCCAAGAAAATGTATTTTTGTGTGTTCATAAAATATCACTTATAAAAAAAATAAAGTTAATTTTAAGAAAATTGTAACTTGATTGCTCCTCAAATTTAAAATCGGTTCAGTTATAATATAGAAAGCCAAGCAAACCTCTACTGTGACTGCTATTCTGATAACTGCAGAACAAGAAACAGTTATTTATTCATGGTTACAATATGACAACAAATAGGAGATCTGGGATGTGGGAGTCGCTCATAGGAGTAAAGTCTAGACGAAAATGCCGACAGTTTTGTAATATTCAATTCCTCCTTCATTTTCTATTGTAATGTAGGGCCTACACAACAACAGAAAATGACACTATATAAAAGACCAGTGGTATATAATCTAAAGGGTTATTATAACTGCCAATGAATATAGAACTATCATACCTTCTATTATCCGTCTTCATTGGTTTCTGAAGATGGTTTGCAGAAACCAATGAACACGGATTACAGAAGGTATGATAAACCAGTCGTATACCTAGTTACAATAGAAATAATTATTCGAAAATACCAAATGACTGGTCCTTTAAGTAGTGTCATTTTCTTCTGTACTGGAGTATTTTTTCTTTTTTTTTCTTCAAAATTTAGCAAAAGCCCGTGTAGGTAGTAAATAGTGGACGAGCAGGTGAAAGACTCTGACCTCGTGGCACTCCATTTTCTACTTCATCAACCCCTCATGGGGGCAATTTATCCTGCGTCTTATCTCAGCTCACACACCTTGGGCTGTGACTCCTTGCTTTAGGGTTCCAGCAAGGATTTATAAATTTCATACTTTGTCGGTGGGAGAGAGAGGTTTTTTTTTTGCCTTTTTACCTTCGTATTTCGTAGGATGCTCGGAAATTAGTCCGTTATGCAGGTGATGCGTAATCCAAGCAGATTTTCCAAACTTCATTAAATATGAATGTATAAATAGGAGTAAGTGCCGAAATCCAATTAGCAAGCCGGAGAGAACCAATGAGCATGAAAGGTATGATCACTAAGAGTAGGAGGGGAAGCGCCCATCCATCGTAATTATATTCATAAACATTTCCTTAAAAAGCATTATTATTCATACAAATTGTACAGAAATTTTTATATATATATATATAGTGTTAGCCTTTTATTCAACCACTTAGGGTCATGGAGGAAAGGGCTATCTACAGGTTGCCACCCCATTTTAAACACCCATGGCTCAGAACAAGCTTCCATATTATAAATTAAAGATTGACCTGGGCGGGATTTGAACCCGCGGCGTCAGGATTGCGAGACCCGTACGGATCCTCTGAGCTAGCCTGGCGCCCCTACAGAAAATATTTATTATAAAATAATATTTTTTATACCAATTAACGATTTATAAACTTTTTTGTAACTTTATAACAATTAAGATATATTTAATATTTTCCTACCTCTAACCACTTTTTTCATTCATCGGATATAAACAAAAAATTAATTTTGACATGGGTTTGTAATAAAAAGCCTAATTACAGAATTAAATACATATAATCTCTTCACTTCTCACTGACGAAGGGCGAGAGATCCCCGAAAATTTTGTTCCTTGTGATTGATATTTTATTTTTGTGTGTGCACTGCACTCTCAATCCGACCTGTTCTTGATTGCTACATATCGCAGCCGCGAGTTTTCAATTTTTTGTATAAACTTTCTATATATATAAACAGACCCGGCAAACTTCGTTTTGCCAATTTATTTTTTTATTTTTTAGGGCGTTGCTGGCCCTAAGCAAACATTAGTGTTGTATTATCACACGATTTAAATAGAGCTTTTAACAAAATTTACGGCCTTCAAATAAATTTCAATGGTGTAGAAATGTGCTCAATAAAAAAAGAAACACATGTATTTAAGGCAAATTGGAAATGAAAATTTGATTTTGCCACGCCCCTCCGTCCGCAGACCGAAAATCAAATATCAGACTTCACAGTGTCACCCGCCTGAATATTCAGAGGAATAAATCAAAGTTTTTTCACAGAATAATTTACATATGGTGTAGAAATGGGCTTAATAAAAAAATAAACACATGTATTTAAGGCAAATTGGAAATGAAAATTTGATTTTGCCACGCCCCTCCGTCCGCAGACCGAAAATCAAATATCAGACTTCACAGTGCCACCCGCCTGAATATTCTGAGGATTCCCTGCAAATTTCATCAAAATCGGCCACGTCGTTTTAAAGTCCATACGTTACATACATACATGTATATATATATATATACATATATACATATCGTCGGATGACATTGATCGATCAAAGGTGAGCGATGATTTATTTTTGAAATCCATATTTCATAGCATTTTCTAAAACTTCTTCATTCTAAGACGAGGTCTAAAGAATGAAAAGTGGACAATTTATCCCAACGCAGTTGACCACAAACCCTGGCTACTACATTAGAAAAACTTTTAATTAATATAATTTATCTTATATAGTCATCATAATGTTAAAATAATAACTTAAAAAATATTTAATAAAATTTAAAACATTCAATGGCTTATTCTATAAAATATTANAAATCTTTTTCATAACACTAATAATAATAAAGTTATTAAGATTTTAAATTTTGGTCTTCCCATAAACCCCCAAATATATATGTGTGAGTAAATTTAACCTACCATATTTTTAGTTTCTCCAATTTGGAATCGTCAAATTTTCAAGTCGTCCCATGATTTTATTAAAATTTTCTACGCGAAATCTGCTAGAATGAATTTCATTTAAGTAAGGGACAATGTGAGCAATCATTATGCTCACAAAGTGTATTTTTTTTTTCTTTTTTTTTTAAACGTTCTGGAAATGAAGTATTCATTTTTTAATGAATCGGATGAAGGGTGGGGAGGTTTAGAAAAAAAAAAAATTTAACTTCATATCTTTGTTATTAGCTTCGTATGTAAGTGTAAAAACTAATCTTTATAGGTTTTTTTTACTGAAAAAAAAAAAAAAAATGAGAACAATATATTTATGAATGTAATTTTCAATTTTGGGCTGGACCTCTAATTTTTAAAGTATTCATCGGTCATATTTTAAAATCATTTCGGTTTCTAGGCTTTTCATTGCAAATATCTTTTGGTTTAAAACGGATAATTTTCATTATTTACATTACAAAGTCATTTAAATACCATGAGAGGTGTAAAAAGTAATTTTTCAGCTAGAAAACGTTTATTACGAAATAAATTTACTAAACTAATGTAACTAGGCTGGGTGAGCTCTTCCTTCCAGTCAGTCCAGAGCAAAGATTAGTGTCCATACATTTTACACATTGTTCTCTCTAATTAAAAAAGTAAATTTCGTTATTTAAATCTGCTTACATTACATAGCTCCTGCTCAAGGGACTTTTTAAAACCACAATTCCTTACTTTCAAGAATTCCAGTTCACTTTATATCACCGATATACTGCAATATACCTGATATAACGCTATAATTAAATAAATAATAAATAATTATTTGTATAAATTATGAATAGAAGAATTACCTTTATTTATGATGATCTGTGACGGTTTTACAAAAGACTTTTCAAGTACCAAAAGCTTGATTTCCTAATAGAAAAAAATGAGAGTTACTATTTTTTTAAACTTTCAATTAACTTGCTCATTGAGACATTTGTTTTCACCATTTCTTATGTTGCTTATCTTTTATTTTCCCTAGAGGAATTCTTTAACCAAATACACTTACAAGATTCCTCTGCCTCCAAGTATTGTTGGCAGGTTGAGTCAGTACTCTACAATTCCCATTTTACTAATGTAATACCAGAACAATGGGCTGGGAGCAGTGACAAGATTTGTCTTAACTCAGTGTGCGAGATAGACATGGTATTTTACCCTTTTATCTGACCATTTTTATATATGCTTTAGGGTGCCTCAATCCTGGTTTGTTAAGCCAGTTTTCACTTCTACATACTGAGAGCCTTTTGTGATGTTTGGCTGATTGATATAACGTAAATCCTCTGCCCTTTATGAGAATTCTTGCTGACATCATTTGTAGACAGGATCACTTCATGGAAGCTCAAGTTCCCAAAGCTCCAGACTTTACAGTTGGGACCAAGAACTTCCTTTCTATTTTAATGTACTTTAGGGATCCTTAGGTAAACCAGAAAAGTGAGCCTCAGACAAGGTTTCACTTACCTTGTTTGTTTAATTCTCTATCAGTGACAATAATCTTATAACTTTTACCCAAATTATTTCTTTTGGTAGAAAAAAAAAAAAAGTTTTATTAACCCCAAAATTTAATCTTATAGGGCGCTACAAAGATCCTGCACATTAAATTTGTTTAAAATTAAGAGTACACTATATTTCCAGGCATCAACACCTAATAGTTAAAACTTAAATCTTTATTAAAAAGCATGCATCAGTACAATAACAGCTTTTTATTTAACCTTTTCTTAAAAGGTAATGCGTTTCAGCCTAAAAAGTCTTGAAGAAATATTTTCAAATGGAGAGTTTTGGCAGTAAAGATTATTGCTAGAAAATTTTTGTTGGGGTTTGCTAAAGGTTGATCCAAAAAATACAATTTTAAAAAATGCCGACGATTCCGCTTACATTATAATCCATCTTCAGGGCTAGCATGAAGGCGAGAGGGGGGATCAAATGTTCATGACTGAACATTTGATCATGGTGGCAAGACGTCCCCTCTCTCCTTCATTATAGCCCTGAAGATGGATTACAATGTAAGTGAAATCGTCTGCAGATAACAAAAAAAACAGCAATTCTTCTTAAAAATAGTATTTCTTGGATCAACCTTGACTGAATGCCAACAAAAATTCTCTCCCATCAGCCAACATTACCATTTTATTACCGAGTCAAATTTGCCCACCAACTCTTCAATTAAATGTGATTTACCAAATAGTTTGAAGCTAGAAGTCAGAATGCCTAACTAAATTTCTAGTTTTGATAGCACCATTAACTAATAATTATAACTTCCTTTCTCTTATAGCTAGAAATGTGTGGAGCTTCATTGCTTGCTCTAAAATTTAGGTTAGGTCTCTTTTGTAGTGAATTAATTTTGCCATTTTCACAACCCAGGATATCTAATAATTCACTAATTGATTTAGTAAATAAATAATGACGAATAAATAAAAATCCCTGCAGACAGTCATAAACCTATTAATAAAATTAATATGATTATGATCTATTTGGAAGGATACTCACTAAAACTAGGTAAGGAAATATCTAGGGCTTTCCTTTGATAAGTTCTCTCCAATCCATAGTTACCTAGCCAAACCGTTATATACTTTGGAGAGATAATTTATAGTGAAGATACTTTTATTTAGAGACAGAAAGAAGGATGTTATTTCCTAACAAGTTAAATGTTTGTCTGCATCCATTGATAAAATTACTGGGTTGGGTTTCACTCTGAGCCCAATTTATACTAATGTAAGAATGACTCACCAAACTGTTGACAGACCATATTTTTTCTGCAATTCTAATAAACTTTCTTCTTTAAATAAGACTTTTCATCCATTTCTGCTACTGGTATCCCGATTTTTTTTTTAAATTGTTCCGCTTTCATCAGCAGTTCAAAGCCCATTCTTCATTAACACACAAGCAAAGACTCTGTATCATACACTGTTAAGTGAGAGAGCCCTTGGATTATGTTAAGAATAAATAGAAATAATAAAGCTCAAGAAATAGATTGTTTTTAAATTTCGTAAAAAAAGCTTCAATAGAATTCTATGAACGAAAGCAATTTTATCTCAGCTAAGAGAAAAAACAGCCAACTTTGGGGCTCAGACCACTACAATAACTTCCTCAGACATATCCAGTTCTTTACATAAACCAATAATAGAAATAATGCTTTGAGATTGAACTGAGAATTTAATACGATATTCACAGTACTGGAGAAAAATAAAAGAGATTTGACACCTCAGTGTAGTATAGAAATATTAACAGATAATAAACTATGAAGAAACGAAAGGACCATCAGCAATAAATAAATACTTAAAAATTCATGAAGAGCTAACATCTGTTCCTTTCCAGAACACCAAATCATACAAGAAAATAATATAGTGAAGTTGTTGGCTACTGAGATATATATGTTAGAGGTAGTTCAGACAAACCAACCAATAAAATAATTTAGGCAAATAAATCGTAACTTGTAATGTGTCAAGGCAATGTAGAAGTAACGGGAATCAGAAAGGAGTAATTAGTAAAGCATTGATTTATGTTCAATTTATTTCAAAAAATATGTGCTAGATATAAAATAAAAATTTCAACATTTTATATATTTGCGCTTCATTGATAATTAAAAAAAAAGATTATAAAACATCAAATTTGACAGAATTTTTATGGAGAAAACTTAAAACTAATTAAACAAACAAATTTCATTATTAAAAATAATCAATGTACAAAAGGCATACTGTAAAACACATACATTAAATTAAAAAAAAAAAAAAAAAAAAAAAAACTCGGTAACTAATATCTAACTAACAGCACGAATAATTTTGCTCAGATAATTCTCATGTGCACCTTCACAATATTTACAAAGAGCTCATCCATGCATCAGTCAGTGACTCAAATAAATGGATACTAGGAATCTGACATACTACAAGGGAAAGGAAGAGTATATCTACAAACCATCAGTATATATCACATTCTCAACTAACAATGTACATATTAACATATCTCGTTTAATTAATTACATAATTATTATATATGTAAGTCATTAGTTACAAAGAGGAAACATATATCTCTTCAAGAGCTAAATATTGGTAGTAAACATTAAAATGTGCCTAAAATTTAAATAAATTAACTCATTGTATGATTTTAAAGACAATAATGTTAGATTTTTTGTCTTTGAATAATGAAGACTGGGAAGTTCCACACACATTTTTGTTGTTGTTTTTTTAATGAATATAAACTTTTTTCTTTGCACTGAAACGAGATACTTATTTCTATCAGTCATTTTTTATTGTTTTCCTTCTTGTTTCTTTTCTTGGTTTTCTGCCGACTCCTGCTGACTTCCTCCTTGCTGTTCTCGCTCAGAAGCCATCTATATATAAAAAAAAAAAAAAAAAAAAAAAAAAAAAAAAAAAAAAAAAAAAAAAAAAAAAAAAAAAAAAA
>KZ807473.1:353710-367508 GCA_000696205.2 Oncopeltus fasciatus | reverse complement strand
ATATATATATATTCACACCATAAAAATCAATAGATGTTGCAGCAATCAAGTTGTTTTATAATTAACTCTTAATTTAGCCCCTTTCTTTAGGTTCATTTGATGAAGCACATAAGAAATTAGCAAACTTTTAGGGATAGATAGTTTATTACTTCCTCGAAAAAAAAAAAAACAGCAGTTTTTATTCTTTAAAACATTTGATCTGAAGATAAATTACAAGATTTGCATCCTTTACAATGTGTTTGATCAAAACAATATGAAGCTACATATTATGACAAGTTTGATGAAAACTTAAATTCCTTACTCTAAGATGATTTTAGTTGGGGTTCGGTCAAGGTAGATCCAAAAAACACAAATTTAAAAAATGTATTTTTTAATACAGGATCATCTGACCGAAACCCCAACTAAAATCATCTTAGAATAATATCTACGGTCAACAAACTCTCCTTTTGAACTTAAATTCCTTTTTTCATAAAAATTGTTCTAGTTCAGAGTGAACAAATTTAGCTTAAAATTGGAAACCTGTTAGCAACTTTGAAGAAATATAGTAAATACTAGAAGTAAGTACAGTAGACTCACAAATGTATATATCTATAATGCATAATTTGTCAGAATAGAATTAAAAATTTATTTTTACATTATTAATTACATGAACCTCACATAATTATTCATAAACTCACAAATCTATAATATCTTTTATGTAAGTTGTAAGCAGAGGGCAGAAAAATAAAATAGAAATTTAACAGTGCTTTTAGAATTTGTGACGAATCTCATTAATTCCAGCAATACTAGATAGGAGAAAATCTACTGTTGTACTTTAAACAGTATTTGGCAGGCAATGATTAAAACACCAAAACATTGCTACTATGCCTAGTATTTTTACTATGCCTATTCAAATACACAAAACATAGGAAGCTTAATGCACACATCAGACGGCCAAGATTTTCAACAAACTAACTTCTGATAATGAAGAAAGCGAAACCGTTGGGTAAATCATCATGTATGTGCTTTTCAAAGAACATGAGAAATCATTGACATATTTAAGTAAATAAAAAATAATGTTTACACTAAACTCACATATTGCCAAAAGTCAATAATTATTGCCACTACTAAGTAAGTATATTATAATTAACTCTAAATTTAGTCCCATATAATAAATGAGCAAACTTTTAGGGATAGAAATTTGTTTTTCAAACAATATATGAAATCATTCAAATATGATGCATAGTTTCACAAGGATAAAGACATGTACCCTAAAACACTTTTACCCTTCTGTGTAAAGCTAAGAGGTTTTACAGACTAAATTTTGAATGAAAAAGAAAAAAAAAAAAATACAGTTTTCAACACATTTGTAAAGGAGAAATAAATACGGTCTGAAATTTATAACTAGTTTTTAAATTAAAACTTTCAATTTAACATAGAATTGTTTAACAGGACACATGAAATCATCTAGTTAAGACACACTGAAATCAGGAAAAATAGACGGAACCTAAATTTAATCCCAATCAGTTCATTCAGTAGTTAGCCGTTAGAATTTTTTAATATAATACTACTGTAGATTATATTGTAATGAATCATATAGCAAAACACACTGAATAATATTTGAATTATACTCACTTGGCTCTTTTTAGTGGGAATAGTAGTATTACGAGAAATAAGACGAGTGAAGACTCCTCCAAGGGTCTCAATACCGAGAGAAAGAGGAGTTACATCTAACAGAAGGACATCAGTGACATCCCCAGCCAATACTCCACCCTGAACCGCAGCACCCACTGCCACTGCTTCATCAGGATTCACTGCCTTTGAAGGCTGCTTACCAAAGATTTCTTGGACTGTAGCCTGCACCTGTTTCCAATCATTAACACACACACACACAAATTAAATCCTTTCTAAAATAATGGTGTATAACATTCTATACAAAGGTTAAGAGAGCCAGAGGTAAGTGCACAATTTACATAAAGTTTTTCAATGACTACAAGAAAAAATAGAAGGAACATAGGAAATGTTATCTTTCATAAAAAAAATTAAGGTAAAACAAATATTTATACTTGCAGCTGATTTTGAACTCTTAAGAGAATAAACTAGCTGGAAATTGCAAGGGGACAAATCAAGAGTTTTAAATAATATTTTTAAGGAAAAATATGCTGGGATACTTTTCAAAATCTCTTCCATTTCCACTGAAGTCTTAAATATTTTAAGCTCATTTCATTAGTAAAGAAAAGGGGAAAAAAAAAAAAAAAATTTGAATTGTTTAAACTAGGATTGTAGTCATTGAATTTTTTTAAATACTTCTACCACCCCAAGGCACATGCTCAGAACAGTGTTAATTCCTCATGAAAATCAGAGAACAAATTAGAGTTAAGCATCATAGCAACCATAACCACATAATTAAGAATCCATGGAATCACTTTTGTGCAATTAACATAGTAACTTAAAAATTATATTTATATATACACACACACACCTTTTAATAAAAATGAATTTTTATATTATTTTATATGGATAACAAAAACTTATATTGCTCGATTTGGAGTAAATTTGTCGACTGTCAAGTTTCATGAAGAGAGGACTAACAAAAATTCAGTCTTGGTAGTAGAAGAATTAAAAACTAATTTGTAACCAATAGAGTTGTTTTATTTTAGTCAACATTTCGGCCTTCATATCATCAGGGCTGCATATGAAAAAGAAACATACAAAAATAATGTAGAAACATGTCTGTATGTCATAATTTAACAAAGAATGAATAAATGAAGATATAAAACTGTGTGTAATCAGTCGAAATGCATGAAATCATGAAAAACTGGATACACATTAAATACAGTTGATTACACACAGTTTTATATTTCTATTTATTCATTCTTTGTTAGATTATGAGATACAGACATGTTTTTATACTATTTTTGTAAGTTTCTTTTTCATATTTAGCCCTAATGAACACCTGAAGAAATTCAGGCAGAAACGTAGGCTAAAATAAAAACTTTATGGTTACAAATTAGCTTTTAATTCTTTAACTACCAAGACTGAAGTCTATATTTTACCAAATTAGTAAGATATACTCAGAATATTAAAAAAATATTATTATTTAAGACTGAAGGATATTAAGTATTGTCTGAAATAAACCACAAATAACAACAAAGCTAATTTAGTAATTAAATTTTGTTTTTCAAGAACATAAATGGTTTAATTCAACAGGAACTGCTACATTTAGTAAACTTGGCCATTTCGATTTTCGTCTGATATGCAACTCTGAAAGATTACAATCAACATGAACTCGGAAAAACTTTTAATCATTATACTAGTGATGATGAAAAGCCTCGTTTAATAATAAATTTATTGTTAAAAAAGGAGGGAGATCAAATTATTACAACCAATAGTTAAATAACTCTCATCCACTAAAAAACAACAACAAAGAATGTGAACTCTTTGTTTAAAATTAGAGCTGAGTAAGAAGATTCCAACTTTATCCACAGGCATGCAAAAGAAAGAAATTTCGGAAGTTAACAGAAAATAAAACCCTTACCATTTCAAATTTCTAAAAGCTACTGTTAGTAAAGATAAAGTAATTAAATCTAGATTAGGATACAATAATCACAATTTTTGCCTCCATTGTCATAAAACTTATAAGTCACCTTAAGATAGCCCATATTCTACCAAGAGAAAAAAACCTAGCCAAAACAGCTTTACAAGCCGGAGAAGGTATTGAGGAATGAATGTTCATTATGAATGTTAAGGAAAGATCACAAAGTCAGGCTTTACCTTCAGGAGAGAAATGCATAAAAGTGATCAACATTCAAATTACTCAAATATGCATCTTTAATAAGTGTTATAAAACAGGTGCTCTGTAAATTTTTGTTATGGCACCAATGATGAAAGGATTGATGAATTTGGTTTTCCACTCTCACTCATCCTAAAAAGATATTTCTTTCGAGTTCCTTAAAAGCTGGAGAATACAATGAGGGTAAAAGGAATAGTTCAGAAGATCAGAGTGAGTCAAAGTCTTTCTGCGTGTGAATGTAGTATTATGTGGCCTAGTAGATAGGACCGGAGAGAAAAAATATATATATATATGTACAATTTATGTATTGTGAAAAAATAAATTTTTTTCACAATGCCTATTTTGGTAAAAATAGTAAAATAGAAAAGTTTTTAATTACTGTACAAATTATTTAATAATTACACTGGGGAACAATTTGAAACTCGATTTCTGTTGAGTTAGATTTTTAGCTGTTTTCTACAGAATTAGGCATGCTGGTTTCAAAACTGTTTTTAGTTTTCTTCTATCACATCACGTTCGGTTTCTATGTGGGTGGGGCGGATACTGGTCTAGACCTGCCTGTTTAGTTAAGTCTGTTATACTGTGGTGAAACGTTGTGTCGGTTTCCTTATGGCTATCTCTGCTCCTACACGTCAAAAGAGCAAAAACAGCCCTGATTCGTTTTGTTATATATGTGGCGGTTTTACCATTCCCAGTCAAAGGACAAACATCAATACATTTGTCGGAAAAGCATATTTTGCTTTAAAGTGAGTTGAGGGTTTACGGATGTGGACCAAGGGAAAACGTGCTAAGCTTCCATTTGGTATACCTATGATTTGGCGCAAGCCCAAAGATCATTCAAGTGATTGTTACTTTTGTATAGTGAAAACATCGGGATATAACAAAACCAACAACTGTAAAATAGAGTACCCTAGTTTACCATCAGCTATACACCCAGTACAGCATTCAGCCGAAGTCCCCGTGCCAGTTTTCAATGAATTTCCCTCTTTGGAAGAAGGGGAATACGGATATGGCATTCAAAAACATTGTTAAAGACTTTCTTGGAAATACACGAGCATTGAATTACTCTGAAATTGTCCAGCAACTCTTGGAAAGCTTCCAAAGCTAGGTTGCAACATGAGCATTAAATTGTATTTTTTTTACACAGCCACCTTGCTGATTTCCCGGACAATATTGGTGAGTGAGTGATGAACAGGGTGAGCGTTTCCATCAAGATTTGAGGGTCATGTTAGCAAGGTATCAAGGTATATGGGACATAGATATTATGATGGCTGACTATTGTTGGAGCATCAAGCCCGAATGTACACAAACTAAACACTCCAGAAAAAGCTAATAACGCAAATTTTTATCTAAATTTTTATGTACTGTTCATTAATTAGTTCATTAAACAATTTTATACCTATGAACTCGATTTTACTTACATCAAATTTTTTGTAAACCCTATATTTGGTACGTTTTAACTTTATGTTCTTTTAAATGCACGATTTTTATGATTTCTGAGGATATCCTGTTGTTTAAAAAGTTGACGTGACAGACAAAATCTGAGGTTATCCCCAGTTTTAGACGCCAAGAATTAGTGAAAAAACAGTTTCAGATCTAACTCAACAAGAAATGAGTTCCCCAGTGTTATCACTGGTTTGAAAAGTGGGCAAAATATCTCAGACATAATTAGTTATGCAGAATTTTTAAGGGAAGCAAAATGAGTATTTATTTTATACAAAAATGCATATTAAAGAAGATATTGAAGACTTAAATTACTTTATTTAATCTTTATTTTCTATCATTGATTATTTTAACAACTATTTTATAAATTTTTTTAGAGTTCTATTTTATTATAATTAAATGGAGTTATTAATGCTTTATGAACATAAGATTATAAGGATTTATATATAATGTATAGGACACCTCAGGAAACCACAGAACACAACATTTAACAACTCAGTCATGAAAATGGGATCTTGTTACACGACGTGACAAAGATCACACAAGAATTGATCAAGTGTACTACAAATTTCACTGAGATGAAATAGCTGATAGTTCTAATCAAGAAAATAATTATTTAATTTAAAATGAAACATAATTAAGGGGGGGAATTAGCTTAAGTGGAAGACAGAACACATTATATGCACACATCAGACGGCCAAGATTTTCAGCAGCCAAAATCAGCTAATAAAAAAAAGCGAAACCATTAGGTGAATCATCATGTATGTGCATCTAAATAGTATGCTAAAATATCAATACATTTGGTATGACTGTAAAGCTCTATCCTACAGCAGAGTTTTGAATGGTCAATAATAAGGCTGGGCATAGTTTTATAAGTGCCGATCCCATCTCTGAGACATTTCGTGATATGTTAAGAGCTTCAGACTCCTCAGGGAAAGTGACCCTGGAAAGATTACACCTCAACCACACTCGTAATAATTATAATGAAACAATGAAGATAATAAGTCAGCTGACATTGCCGAAAGATCTTATAAAGAAAAAAAATTATTTATTTTAGAATGAAAAATAATTAAGGACAAAAATGATAAAGGGGACACATTAGATCATCTTACGCCTAAGATCTTCAATATGCATTAGCTAATAAATATAAAAAATGCTAAACTAAGCAAATTTCTTAGTATTATAGCTGATGAATATTTTAAATAAATTTCATACATGTTATCCCCCTAAATGATCTAAGACATTTATGAAAATATTTTTTACCAATAAAGAAATCTGGGTTCAGTAAACTGCCCTTAACATTGTATTGAAAATAGATGAGGCTTTGCAAAAGTTGTTGAGTCAAATCAGTCGGCTGTATTTTCCATGGATAAAGTGAAAAAGAGTGCCCCTCTTGAACTGACTCCTGAGCAACCAGCTTTTAGAATTTTGTGAACATTTATTGAAAACCCCTCTGATGTGAACTTTTACCGAAAGATTGTCACCTGTGATGAAAAGTGGGCTTACTGGTGAAATTCGAATAACAGAATTATTCTTTTTCCCCCAAATTTTGAAAGTGTTATTTATAACGAATTTGTTTCTGATGGATGCTCTATGAATTCTAAACTCTACTGCAAACAACTGGAAAGATCGGAAGGGAAGTTGTTGAGCATTATCCTACTTTGATCAACCGAAAAGGAGTTAGTTCTACTCCAACAAGATAAAGCTTGCCCTCATACTTCTCATCTAGCCAAAGACAAGTTTAAAGAACAAAATGTGAACTCCTGCCTCACCCAACTTAAGCATCAACAGAATACTACTTGAATTTGGCTAATTTTTTTAAAGGGAAAATTTTTTATTATTTTGTGGGAAGTTGAATATGAGACTTCATAATCAGCTGAATTTGCTCCTAGGTATTATAAAAATATTACACGCACACATCAGACGGCCAAGATTTTCAACAACTAACATCAGCTAATAAAAAATAAACGAAACCATTGGGTAAATCATCATTTATGTGCGTTTAAGATAATCAATCTCCCTGCTTAATACCAATAGAGAATATTAAGCAGCACAGTGAGATAGATGTTCCTTGGTCTTGATATAACAATGTAACATTAAAACTTATCTGACAGGCAACTTTCGTTGAAAGAGTTCATTTAATTATTAGGAAGATTTTTTTTTTGTTGGGGTTCGGTCTCATAATATATTTCAATGTTTTATTTTATGGTTTATTAAGTGATTCTTAATACTCATGAAAATGTTATATATACACACACACACGAACAATTAAAACAAAATTATATACAAGTATATTTTTTATATTTCTCCAGAAAGAAACTTGACATAAATGAGCAAATTTCAATTTCTAAATAAATAAAAAGAGTGTAATTGCTTATATGTGACCAATAGTAAATGTAACATAATAGTTTTATAAATAAGAACAGGAAAAAAAGCCAGTGCGTGGGCGTGAAAAACAAAACAATAAAAACTATGTATTTTGTATTACATTATTGACTTTAATTAGAATGGTCTCACCAAAATTTTAAAATACTCTGTAATTTTTCAACAATTAATGCAAAGGAATAGAATAAAAAATCTATCTGTCCCAGCCAGGACAGTTTATTCTATTCCCTCTCATTAATTGTTTAAAATTTATGTGGGATAATACACCACACCTAAATTAATATTTATAAATGAAAATAAAAAGTAAATAACGAAAGTCGATAAATAGCTAGACAATGTCAGCTTCTTCAAGCATAAGACGAAGTATTCGTCTTTTGCGTAGATTAGGCTCTCGCTAGAGTGTTGGGAATTTAAAAAGTTATCTAGCTCGTCCCGGTAGTGCAAGTGGCAGCATACTGGCCCGGAGAGCAGGAGATCCAGGTTCGAACACAACTAAATAAATATTTAATAACTGTAATCTTTCTTTTTGTTTTTACTACACTCATTCTGCCTGATGTTCTTATTTATTATGTACATTGCATTGTGGCTAATAATGTTTTATTTTCATTATATATCAACATATATAGTGTGTGTGTGTAAATAACTTCTGTCACCAGAAAAATTAATTAAATTCATGCATTAATTTCTATATTAAATACCACCTAATAACAAATAATAGAGATACATAATTCTTTTGTTAGTATTGAGTGAAACCATTTAATTATTTGTGGACCCAGCTCAAAGTAAAGAACTAATGAAAAGCTTAACTCTACACTAAGATAATTTTATTACCTTAGGCATCCTTGTCATTCCACCAACCAGAAGAACTTCACCAATATCAGATTTTTTTACTTCAGCATCTGTCAAAGCTTTTTGACAGGGTGCAATAGTTCTCCTAATCAAATCACCAACAAGTGTTTCAAACTTTGATCTGGTTAGCTAAAGCAAATAAGAAAAATTTTTTTTAAAAAGAAACTTAAGAACAAAAGAAAAAAAAAAATACATTGGCTGGATATTTATCAACATGAATTTAATGAATTATCAGGAATTAACAAGTAACTAATAAAATAACCTCCCATGAGGAAAAAAAGATCATTTAAATCCAGTAATACCAAATGGCCACAAGTGTAAGATAAAACAGAAATAATTTTGTAGAATTACTGCCTATTAAAAAAAAAGTTAGTTGATCAGTATTTTTGATACATAAAGGCAAGAATATTAATTAATAGTAACTTAAATGTTTAGATAATTGCTGTACAAGAAACTATTGCTAAGCTGTGGTTCTTTCCTGCCTGTCTTATTTTAGTGTTGAATATTCAAAGTATTTAGTAGTATACTTGCAATCTACTAAATAAAAGTCAGAACTGAAATACTGTCATGTATTAGTAAGCCATAAACAGTGAAACACTTATCAAAGATTTACTTATCAAAAGGGATGTATTAAAAACAATGGCCCACTAATCACAAAAAATATTGTGACTCTATGGCAAAATTTAATGCGATAAAATATATTGAATAAATTCTAAGATGATTTTAGTTGGGGTTCGGTCGAGGTAGATCCAAAAAAAACACAAATTAAAAAAATGTATTTTTTTTTTAATTTGTGTTTTTTTGGATCTACCTCGACCGAACCCCAACTAAAATCATCTTAGAATAATATCTACGGTCAACAAACTCTCATTCTGAATATATTGAATAAATAAATTTTATAAATTAAAATATAAATATTTATAAGCTGATAAAATATCTAGATGCTAGCAACAACCGAAGGCAAGCGATAAGATGGTTGGTAAGTGCTGAGGGAATATAACTTTTAAGTGCCCAATACTATCTCACTGATTTAATTCACAAAATGACATTTTCAGCAATTAAGTTATATTGGGCTTAAATAAAAAAACTGAGGAAGAGTCCTTCAGATATGATAAGCCACCTATACTATTTTCAGGTTGTCTTTTTCTGACTATCCATCGACTCCACCAACACTCGAAGTACCAGTGTTGATGTTTATATCTAGAGATATAAAATTACACAACTCTGGATTGAAAAATTCAAGAGACTTTGATTAGAAGAAAATCAACTGTATTTTGACAAATGTCATAATTGTGTTTTTCTAACAAAGATAATAGGCAACTGACATTTTTAAAAAAGTTAGTTCTACTGTTTAGGAGTTGGTATTGTTATACCCATGCCCCTCAAACACTGTGTAGGCTTGTTACATTCTTTACTGATGATAGTTTAAAATAATAATTATCAGACATCGTATCAAAGTGCATCCATTTTTCCCCTGAATAAATACTTATAAAACCTACAGATCAAAAAGAACTCCCAAATGGAGTCTGCCAATTTTATAGAAGCTCCCAAATTTTTCCACTAAGGAGTATTGCTTAGCATTAACCATTAACTGCTATTAACATTTAACAAAGAACCATTCAAACAATTATTATGTTAAAATGGCCCTAAACATATAAAAATAACAGTGCTTTTAAATGTCTAGTTTATTAAAATATTTGAGTATATTCAACCATTATTTCCTTCATCTACAGAGGTACTAAACAATACTTATAACTCATATCTAAGATATAACTAAACAATACTTATAACTCATTATATCTAATATGTTACTTAGATATAATTAAACAATACTTCAATTATATCTAAGTAACATATTAGTGCAATAGAAAAATGTCACCTTGAATATAGTATTGATTAAATTAGAGAGAGTACCTTTAAGTTCATATGTTTAGGACCAGAATTATCCATGGTCAAATAAGGCAGATTAATATCAGTTTGCAAGGAGCTACTCAGCTCAATTTTAGCTTTTTCTGCTGCTTCTTTAAGTCTCTGCATTGCCATTTGATCCTTTGTGATATCAATTCCTTGCTGGAAAAAAAGAAAGAAAAAAGTTGTAACAATGCAAAAAATGTTTGTAACAATGCAAAATTTAAAAAAAAAAAATTCTAGGTAAAAAAACCTTAAGTAATTTATTATTTTTTTAAATGAATGAATAAATGGACATTTTAATAATCATTAATGCATAAGGCTTAAGAGATTAATATCAGTATTGAACAAAAATAAATAGATTAATAATTTGAATCGTACAGGGAGCCAGAAAAAAACTACCTCCCCGGCTGAGGTAGTTTTTCTAGCTCCCTGTACGATTCAAATTAATAATAAATGTGGAATTATATTGGCACAATCATGATATATATATATAGATTACATTTTAACTATGTATGTCTAGTATTAAAAAACATTATATAACAATAATATAATTTCTGAATTAAATGAGAATTTTATAACTACTATTTTTTTTTAAATCATTATTTTTTAAAATGTATACAAATTGTATACACCCTACCAACTGATTTCTAGTATCATGTATGCAAACTAAAATATTGGGATATTCAAAGGAGACTTGGTAGTGATTAAAAAAACTTTAAGTAGAAGCTTATGATTAATATATTTTATGTGAGATAATGCTTTTTTCTTCTTAAAGAAATAGAAAAACTAAAATAAAAATTATTAATTTGAATCCTGAAGTTTAGAATATCTGATTTATATTAATGTTAAAATACTTATAACAGATAGGATCTTCCATAGAATAAAGAATTTCTATAAGGCAAATGTTTTATTATTATAGCAAAATAGTTTTGTACCTCTCCCTCTCATAATATTTAATTCTTGAAAAATTACACTTACATCTCTCTTGAATTCCTGAACTAAGAAGTTAACAAGAGTATTATCAAAGTCTTCCCCACCAAGGAAAGTGTCACCATTAGTTGACTTAACTTCAAATACTCCTTTTTGGATTTCCAGAATGGAAATATCAAAAGTACCACCACCTAAGTCATATACAGCAATTCTGAAAAAACATATAAACATCAGAACAAAATGAAAATATTTTTACCCATAGCAAATAAGAAAAAACTATTTAGGAATTTTCAGTATCTTCTGGTTTAAAAGGAGTGTTTGGGATCAGTATACTATGTACTTCTAATGAATATGAACCTACCGCTTGATACTTCAAAAGAATAAAAATAATTACAACTATTGATGCTTAATATAAGGTATCACCCTAGTTAGCTACAGTTTACTCTTATTAATTAAAAAGGCATGTTAATTTAGGTTATCAAGATAATTAAGCTGAACTATTGATGGCTCTTATTTTAAATATATTTTATTAAGTTGAATGAAAACTCAAGTAAGGACATATATTAAATAAAAGTTGTTGAGTCTTGAACTACAATATCAGCATGTTTAATCTTGGATAAATTGGAAAGTTAAGTTAGAAGATATCTAGTTCATTTTAAGTATCTCAATTTATTTATTATTTGTACTGAATCAAGGAAAGTTTGATCTGCTCGAAATTAATTAAACTTTCAAGAGATCAAGAATTCTTCCAGTGTTTTTACATGTTCTTACTGTAAGTTTTATGCGTGAAATCCTAATGGAATCCTTGAATCATATGAATTGTCCACCACATAGCAGCTATATAAACTCAGTACATATCCCATGGCTTCAAAGACAGGCATAATAAAAGTTAAAGATTTATTTGATCTTTAGAACTTAACAGGACTTGAACAGAAAAGCTAAGGCCAGGTCTAGGCAAACCATTAAAGGAAAAGGGGGCACTCAAATCTCCTAGTTAAAGTTTTAGTATCTTAATCAACATGTGTGTCTCCTTTCAGTACACTGAGGATAAAACAGAGTCTGCAATGGTTCAACATAATAAACATTAATATTATTGTTAATAATGTATGAAAAGAAATGATATAAACATGATTATCAATTCTCTATAATAACTGTAACTAACATAGGGGCATTTAGATTCTTATAGTTCAAAAATGAGTACTCTGCAAAAAGCTATATATTAATTAAATAAGAATGGTTCAATTCAAGGTTAACTTACATTTTGTCTTCAGATTTATCCATTCCATAGGCAAGAGCAGCAGCAGTTGGTTCATTGATAACTCTTAAAACATTTAGTCCAGAAATTTGCCCTGCATCTTTTGTAGCCTAAAATAGATTTAAAAAAAATACAAATTATAAAAAGTTTACACTTTATTTTTGAATGTACTTACGATAAATTCCCCAGGTCGATTAAAGATGGATTTAGAACAAAAGAAGAAATTTAATTTATAAGTCAGAAAGGACAATGAGAGTTACTAGCCGGGAAATGCTCACCTATCAAAGTTACATTCACAAATGTATTCCTTAATAAATGTTTTTTGTTAATATTTGGTAGAGCATAAAAATTAGAAACTATTTTATTTTTAAAGACATAAATTATTTTTAACCCAATAACAAAGTATAACAATAATAAATTTAGGACTTTCTCTAAACCTCTTCATCATCCCATTCAATTTTAACAAAAAACGAATTCCTTTAACACACAATCTGACACCATATTTAGACCACTACTGTTACTAAAACAGGCACACAAATGTAAACAAACAGACGAAACACAAACCGACAACAACGCAAAAAGACATAAGACAGCATAATCCATAGGCAGTCACTATCAAACACAAACACATTTACAAAAAACTTTCGGAACACTTAGAACATCTCAACAAAGGAGATTTCAACTAATACCTGCCTCAACCAATACCTGAAATAATGGACTTTGACCTTATAACTCACGTGTGTGACAGACCTTACCGCCGACAAAGCGACCGTTACAGCTATACCTGACCCATCTGACTAACCCACAGAATACAAACACTGACAGTGACAGTGTACACATGTATTCGGCCAGAAGATGGACAATGCCCGAAAGCGCTCGCCAACAGAAACCAATGAAGACAGATAATAGAAGGTATGATAATATATATATCTTTCTGTAGCAAAGGAAACAGTGATATTAGGCGAAAGGAATGTGTTCTAGCGAAGAACTTGAAAAATATACCGTGTGCCCCATATGTTTTTCTTTATTGTATCCTTTATTATTTTTAGACTACTAGGTTTTACGTTACCCTCCGTAAGGCCGCGAGGGAATAAAACCGTCACTAATTCGACAAAGAGGCTGAAGGCGAACGTCAAATCAGCTCGAAAAGAATTACTTCTCGCTGGCTTCCCCCTTTAGAAAGTGCGGACTCCATCAGCGAGAGCCGAGGGGGCGGGGGATGATGGGCTGTAATGCCCCCCCCCCCCCCCCCC
>KZ807473.1:325234-353317 GCA_000696205.2 Oncopeltus fasciatus | reverse complement strand
TGCACCGGCCCGGATAGCAGGAGATCCAGGTTCGATTCCTGGCTGGGACAGTTAGATTTTTTATTCTATTCCCTCTCATTAATTGTTTAAAATTTATGTGGGATAAAAAACCACAACCAAATAAAATATTTATAAATAAAAAATAAACATAACAGACTCATTAAATTATTAACCGCTACCTTCATTAAATCGGAAGAGGAATACAAAATTTCCTTTATGAGCCTTATTAACTGCATAACAAAAACTATTACAACACCTTGAGAAGATTGATCCTATATAAAGCACAGAATGAAAGTTAAATTCCGACTGACAAACTAAAACTAATAATTATGTACACTAGAGGAATCTATTCAGATTCCTTAAAATTAGAGGACTCTAGGAATCACAATTTCTCGGAAGTAGTTAAGGGTGATAGGCAGACTGTTGAAATATATTTTTAATTTAGATGGAAATTCAATAGGCTTCTCATTAGGAGCAAGCATTGCAATGCTAAGCAAATTAAATATAATTTTCTCTAAAAAGTTATTTAAAGAATAATAATTATAATTTAAAAAAGTAACTAAATGTAAATTACCTGCCGCTGTGAGTCATTGAAATAAGCAGGGACAGTAATGACTGCATTCTTAACAGGATTATTCAGGTATCCCTCAGCAGTTTCTTTCATCTTAGCAAGTACAAAAGCACCAATTTGACTTGGTGAATACATTTTTCCATCTGAGCCTTGCACCCATGCATCTCCATTAGAAGCTTTGACTATTTTGTAAGAAAGAGTTTTCCTAAAAGAAAAAAAAAAAAGATGAAATGTTTTCTGAAAATAAATTAGAAAAGACAATAAATGAACAATTCTTTTGCTTTATACCTTTAGTCGGTACTATATTTTAAGTGATTTTACACAATTAACTGAAATCAAACTTCAAATTTACTGAAAAGAACTTGCAATTGCAACCTGGTTATACCATACTTTTGGCAAAGGTAGAAAGAGTTCTCAAAGGCTTTCGCTGTAATGTATTCCATAAGTGAATTATTATTTAGATTTTTCTTCATAAAGTTTTGGTTTGTAAGTTTGTTGAATCTGAAATATACATTATTAACCACCTGCTGGGAGTAAAACATACGCAGTGATAAGCACAAGCATATTAAGATTTCAATATGCTTGTCAGATGGATGTTATTTCATTAAAATAAATATGTATAAAAGGAACTCCCCAACCCTCTAAAAACACAATACAAATGAATGAATTAACAAATAAATAGTTTTGTCATCCAGAAATATTCACATATAAAAAAAATGTTATTTAGCATGAGTTGCTCTATTGAATCCATTAAGAGGGTCTCATAGCTTGAGGGGCACTTCATATTAAACGGACTGTGAGCTGGTGTAATTATTATATTATTGAAATAAAATAAATAATTATATTGAAATAAAAATACAATAATGAATGAAAAAAGACAGAATGTAGAGGATGACTAAAAGCTGAAACTTTACATATTTTAGTAGGTTAATAATTTTTGAATATTTTATTTGAAAAGTATACATTGTTTTAACACAGGGTAAAGGAATGATGATGCTTGATGAAAAGTTCACTGGAAATATTGGCTATCAGTTGATTTAAATGTATGCTCTTATACATAAATAGTGGGGTGGTTCAAGTCTATTCAGCCATTGGATAATATTAGTTTGAAGGATATAAAAATGTGCCCTAATGAATCATATACACTTACAGGTTACAAGGCTAGTAATCCCAACTTGCTGAGCGGGGAAGTCAGAGTGCGTAGAATTTGAATCATACAGTAATCAATCTTTTGTGGAGAAGTATAAGGTTGCCCGAAACCCTGAGTGTTTAAAATAGAATAACTAACTGTAAATAGCTCATCTCTCCACAGCTTTAAGTGGTTCAATAGAGGATGAGAGAGAGAGAGAGAGAGAGAGAGAGAGAGAGAGAGAGAGAGAGAGAGAGAGAGAGAGAGAGAGAGAGAGAGAGAGAGAGAGAGAGTGTGTGTATATATATATTTAAAAGCTGAATATATTGCCTTGATCTATTAATGAAAATAATAAGTAAATTAAGAGGCGAAAAAAACAACATTTTTTACTTAAACTAAATATTTTTACTATTATATTTGTGACAAGAAATGATTAACAATTTTGCTACTTAAGTAAAGTCCATTTTTAACTACCAGGCATTTGTCATCTGCTCGCAAATTGCCCAATCTCACACTGAGATGGCTGTCAAAGAACTTTTGGACCAGAGTTTCAACTTCTTCAAAATTATCAATTTTTTTCACTTGAATAAAATGGCCCTAATTCATTAGAAAAGTAGTAATCCTAAGGTGCAAAGTCTGGACTATATGCTGGATGAAGGTGGGGTTCGAACCCATGAAGTTCTTTAAATTTTTCTTTGGCTCGCAGGAAATGTGAGGAAGAGCACACAACCAAAAGAAGTTTTATTCTTTTTGGAATAAAACTTCTTTTGGTTGATCAAAGCAGAATAACGCTCAGATAACTGCGCATACTATTTTTACAGTTGTTAGCAGAGAGTTCAGAATTCATAGAACATCCATAAGGAACAAATTCATGATGAATAACATCTTCGAAATTCAAAGCATGGATTTTTTCCAAATTACCCATTTGCAGCAACCAGAAAAGCAGGTAGACCATGATCTAGCCATTGCTTATTCAAACATATATGGTTATTTAAACATAGCCACTTTTTATCAAGTAAAATGTCATATAAGAAGGTTCGAATTGTGAAAATTTAAGAAAATATTTTTAATAAACTTTCACAAATTTCTAACCTCTTAGCTTAGCTGATTGAGGAGTACCAGGTATGCAAGTTTAAAATGTCGTTTATTTCTTAAAATATATACACAGTAATTTAAAAAAAAGTATAATATATTTTATTCAAAGTACTGGCCCTCGCTTACTACACATTTTGTCCATCTCTCGGGCAATATATGGATAGCATTCCAAAAGAATGCTTCATCTTTATTTGAAATCCATTCATCGAGCCATTTTCGTACGTTTTCGAAAATGTTGAAGTGTTGCTCCGCCAATGAGTGTCCCATCGATGAGAAGAGGTGATAATCAGAAGGCGCCAGGTCAGGTGAATACGGCGGGTGGGGTAGGAGTTCCCAACCAAGCGAAGAAATCGTTTCCTTAGTCAATCTGGCTGAATGTGCAGGAGCGTTATCATGCTGAAGAATGACTTTGGCGTGCCTGTGAGCCCATTCTGGGCGTTTTTCGATCAATGCGTGACTCAAATTGATCATTTGTTGTCGGTAGCGCTCGGTATTGACTGTTTCGCCGGGCTTGAGAAGCTCGTAGTCGATTTGGTCGATTTTCTCGTTTTTGATCAGTAACATCAAAATCACCACGTTTGAAACGTTGAAACCAACGTTCACATGTCTTGACGGTTGGAGCAAGATCGCCATAAGTCTCAACAAAAATTCGATGACATTCAGATGCCTTTTTCTTTTGATTAAATAAGAAAATCATGACATGCCGCAAATGCTCTTTATTTGGCTTAAAATTAGACATTTTTAACACCAAAGAAAGGTATGATACGTCCACGTAAACGACTTAAAAACAACTGACTTTTGTAAACAAATGACTAACAAACAAAATAGCGTTTAGAGATAAGCAAATCCTTCAATAGGCTAAGAGCGCATTCTATTGGAATTAAAACGACATTTTAAACTTGCATACCTGGTAAGTTCATGAGAGATAAGTATACTGCTCTTTTTCAGCTTCCTAATGGAGAGTAGTTGGCAACTAAAAATATCTTTTAAACACCACACTCCCTAGGAAGTTCTCAAACACTTGTTGATGGATTTCATATTAATTTCATGAGTGGCTTCATTAACTGAAATTCCCCTCCCCCCCAGAAATGCCTTTAAATAGAAGTTTCTTAGTAGAAGATCATTTATATATTATATTAACAATTTTAGGGAAGGATTGAGAAAAAATTCCTATTCATTCATCCTAAATATAATTATCAAATACTTTTTAAGAATTTCAAAGCAATTTAAAAAAATTAATTTCACCCAAAAGTAAATTTGAGGTACATAAATTTAAACACACAAACTAAATATATTATGTACATTTCCTTTCAACAGAACCAAGTTACTTACATATCTTTTCTAACTTCAGCATCCTCAAATCTTCGTCCAATAAGTCGTTTTGTGGCATAGAAAGTATTAGCAGAATTAGTTACGGCTTGTCTTTTTGCAGGCATACCAACAAGTCGCTCACCATCTATGATAAAATACAATTAACATAAGAAAAGCAGGAAAAGTGAGTATATGAGAACTTAAAATGAAAAAATTAGATGATAATACAATTTGACTTTAACTTAATCACTATACAATATATTGCTTAGGTTAAATAACCGAAAAGGGCTTATATTGTGAAAAACTATTAGAAAAGTAATGAAGCATCTTAAAATAATCAATTTTTTAAAACAATCCCACACAAACATTTATGCAGTAAAATTAACAAAATTTTAGTAAGGATAAATATTATGAATCTTTTTTTACAAAATATGACAGTAATATGAGGTGATTACTGTGGTCTGAAATTTAGGCTATTATTTGCTTAGGGTACCAAGATAAAGACTACAGTTTAAGGCAAAGGACTGCTTTGCACCTTGAAATACCAACTAAAATTTCTGAACCTTGAATGCAGTAGACACTAATGTCACACAATATAATGTATGAGAAAGCAGACTGAAGTTGTAAGTTATATCAAACTAATTAGCTTAACTCTTTTAAAAATCTAATGGGCAAAAAATCCATCTTCAAAAATGTAATCAATTAAATAGTTAAATAATTGCCAAGAACTTTCCAATTATTAACTTTTAAATTGTTAAATAGCTGATGATTATGCGTATGATATAGAAAGGAGTCTAATATAAATAATTTTGGAAAGTAAAGATGGATTTTTTCAGTTGTCCTGAGATCGTATACTTCCAGTCAAGCAAAAACAATGAAAACCTTTTGAAAAGGGTGAAATCACATCCAAGGCCTCAACAGTATCATAATTCAAGAGAAAATAAATTACCCTACAAACAATACCAATAATAAAGCTCAAGGACATTGGGATTTGTTAGAAGGCAGGACTATGATCCTTTAAGACTAAAGAAAGTATTACACCAGGACCCAACTGGTGTAGTCTGATCACTGGTTTACTCGTCACTTGAGTATTCAGTACAGTATAGTCTCCTAACACAGCCAAGGACCATATAGTGACAAATTAGCTGTGTAATACTGAGACAATTCCAGCTTTATAAGTTGAATAGATGTTCTGTGAAGTGAACTCTTCGGATTTACAGAGACCCCTCTCAAATAGAATTCATCAACCAGTTGGCGATTTAGACAGTAAAGATATTTTTATTGTCCTATGAGATGTGAAGCAATAATTTATATCCACTGTCAATTTTTAATTCAGTACAAAATAGTTGCTGTAGTTACAAAAAACAATTGCAGGAAAATAAAATGAATATTACAATTTATCTTTCAGAAATACAAATTTAGAATTGCACACTGTGATGCAATAAATAGTTTCATAGCTGCTTTAAATTAGCTTTACTAACCCATTTATGGTTAAGGCAATAAGTATGGGAATCATTATAAAATGCTTCAGTTGAAAATGAGAGAAGCATTATTAAGACAGATTTTGATTATACAATATTTAAAAATATTTACAAATATTCTACTTATAACAATAAAATATCTCAAGGAATAATGCTGATGATTATAATTTATTACTAACATCACAGTATGAGATTAAAGCTAGACAGAAATCATTAAGTTTCTAGTTCTTACTACTAGGGACTAAAAACTTATTAAATTACCTTTTGAAAAGGCGACAACTGATGGAGTAGTTCTTGATCCTTCAGCATTTTCTATTACTTTTGCCTGTTTTCCTTCCATAACAGCAACACAAGAATTAGTAGTCCCTAAGTCAATACCAATTACAGTACCCCTGACACTTTCAGATCTGAAATTTCAAGTAATGCATTAAAAAAAAGGTTTTAAAAAAAAAGGAAAACCTCATACAAATTTAGTTAACTTACTTGTGCTTTTTTTGGATGTTGCGCACCATGTGCATAACACTTGGCCTCTGCGAAATGAAAACAAATTTAAGTAGATTATTAATACCCAGCAAAATAACAATGATTATAAAATATTGCAGAATGAAACTTCATAATATCCAGTAAAACATATCATTTAAAAGAGTGATGCAATATTTGAGAAGATACAGAACACAAATATTTAGTCCCAGTACTATGTCTTTAAAAAAATTAAAACAAAAGATCTTTTTTGGCATAAGTAAAAGCTAACAGAACTTTACTCCAAGGTTGATAATAATTACACAAAAAACTGAAAAAATAAAATAGAAAAAAGCTTTAGAGTTTCCTGATATAATATATAAAAAAAATTTAATTACGCAAAGAATGATTATACATATACACATATAAATACATTTCAGAATTAAAAGTAGGAAAAGTTCGTGATACCGGCGAAAACAAATTATCAAAAAAAAACTTACAGAAAGGCCATTATAGGGGTTGATGAGTTGAGAAGTAATAGGTGAAATCTTTGTCAAATTGAACATTTTGATGTCTTTAAAAGATACACCAAAGAACTTGGTCAGAAATTACTCTGACTTCACGTGCAGATGATGAAATACGAAGAGTCTAGAATTGAAAGACCAGACAATGCGCATGCTCTAACCAATGGTTTCTATATGATAGAAATCTCAGTTATTTGGGAAATATAATTATATGGAAGTTTTATAAAATTTTGGTCAACCACAGATGTAGGTAATTAAATACTTACTATTCTAAATGAACCTAAACATATGATAAAAATTATATATTCAGTAAAAATATAGTCTCCAGTGGACAAAGTTAGTTTTGTCGTTTTGTCAACAGATCGCAGGGCATGTCTTTGTCGGTCACAAATGATTTTCATCTTAAAATTTGATTAGCTGAAATCAATAGGGGATTAAATTCATTCATTTGCAGCCTACTTCTTTTTATTGATTGAGAATAAATGAAGTATTTATTTGATAGTACTGCAGATGGAGGTTATTGAATAAATTATTGTTGTGCAGGAAGTTCCTACTCTATTGTTTCGTAAATTTTACATTAAACGGACCATTTTTGGTAAAAATGGGTCAGACTATTAATACAAAGTGGCCAATCTTCTATATACATTCCAGAAAAAAATTCGAGTAATGTTGCCGGTACGGGAACCTTGAGGCTAACGTAGCAGCACTGCCTTACATTTGGCAACGTCGCAAACCAAGGTGTACGCTATCTCGGTAGATCCACTTACTGAATTTCACTATTTCCATTTGTTTTAAATACAAGCATTCTCCTTACTGCAATCCACAATTTAATGCCGGCAGGGAGCGACCAGTGAAATCCACTGATTGTCAATGGGAATACGACTTCGCCCTTTGTGCTAATTCGGCATATTCTGCAGTCCCTTACCTAATGCAAGCCTCACTATGACACAACCTGTGCTAGGTGCAACATTTGTCCTCTCAAGCTAGAGGTCATTCCCTTCCCAGCTGTCTCCCACAACAAGACATAATAAAGTCACCTCTTTCATACAAATTCATCAATGCTCCACATATATTAAATTGCATACACCTGTGTATAACTTTTAATGACGTAGTTCAACTAGTTATTAATGACATCTATAAAAACCCTTATCTCCCTGCTTGATTTTGGAACTGTCAAGCACTAATTCTATTTATTAATTTTTTGGAAAACGAAGTTTTATTTATTTATTTATTTTTTTTCTGGAGAGGGCTGTCTGTGTTTGACACGTGGGCTCTAATTGTTCTGTTACTCCGGTGAGAAGATAACGAGGAGGGTCGGACCCATTATCGTTTTCACATGGGAGAGCAGCGATGCGGTACAAAAGTCACGCCACATGACTTCCTAATCCCCAATGTCCACAGTTAAGTTCTGTGCGCTCGCGGGACAGGAGCCTACCTTTTTTTCCCCCCATCGGACAATTCGGTGTCATGATAGTGCGTAGGGGAGGCCCCTGGTGCTTATATTGATTTTTACCGGGGTGACAGTGTCAACTAAACCTGTCTTCGCCATGTAAAAGGAAGAAAAAAATGCACAACACTTTTACGAAGCCGGAGAAGCCTTCAGGAGTTCCAAAGTTAATAAAGTGCCTCTACTGAGTGGGACAGGCCCTTTAAAACAGTGCAGTTTGATTGCCTGACGTGTGTGATAGTGTGTTTTGACTTTGAAACCGATGCGTGGCGCCGCGGTCTCCCTGTAAAAATGGCACCGTTTTCAGCCTTCTCGCCTTGTAATTTTTGTCGCAGGCCTAAGAAGAAAATCAGTTGACATTTCTTCAAGAATATATACAACGACGGGGAGGCGACGTACGACAGAGAACGGTAGGTACTTTTTTTCATTATTTCCTACTATCATTAAATTATTGGGAAGTTTATGTTAGAACTTGGTGTAGGTTAAAAGAAAAAAATGTGCCGGTTTGGCGGACTCTTAATTTCGCGGCACTAGTTTTATCTGCACTTTTCATTTAAAACCACTTTTTATCATAAGCAGTAAATATAAACTTTTTTTTAAATTGATTTTAAAAAGGATTTTAACATCCTGGAACATTTCTAGATAACTAAATTTTTAGTTGAAGGGTTAAGTAACAGCACTCCATTGCTCAGTAGGGGAAACCCAATGGACGCAGCCGGAGTCAAATCAGTGTCCATCTTGTTTCTGTAATTTTCTGTTGTTAATTTACTTTTTTCCGACATAAATTTTCCTTTTTACTCCTCCTAAGTGTTGTTTAATTCATTAAATAATTTTTTATAAAGTTTTTTTCAATAAATCATTGTGCGAGATTTGAGTGACCGTGTTTTGACATGCGTAGTGTTTACTTGCTGCCTTTCTTGAGAAGTTGATTTTATTTAGAAATGAGGTATAGGCTATGGAACAGGGTTCCGTTGATTTTTAAACAGAATGGACTGTACGTCATGTTTTATGACTCGGGAATTAATTAGTGACCTCTGTTATGATTTGTTTGTGGGTGATTTGTGCTGTGGAGTGTTGTGCCGCCAGGACATGAAGTGTTGTTTAAGTAATGTGGTTAGAAAGGCAGTATTTCAAAACATTCTATTTTCACGTGTTTTGACAATCACAGAATGAGACAGGGACGCGGAGGCCAACGAAGCAAAAAATGTAATTTTTAAAATTAATTCCTGTGTGACGGGGAGAAAAGTGTTGTTTAAAAATTCTCCCTTTTCACTGTTGTGCATTTGTGTTGCCAAAATGAAGGCTTCTGTCATGAGAAATACTGGTACACGAAATTTTGTTATAGATTATTTGGACATTAGATTAACCTCCTTCTTCAGTATGACTTCTGTTTTTCATAAATAACAGCCTTTTTATGGAGTTTTCATTGTAACTTCAAGCTAGGTTATGCTGCAAACCAAACAAACATTTTAGTTTTTGGCCTTTCTTCATATGAAATGAAGTTTCTATGCTTCAAACTTACATTTATTTCTACTTTACAGTATATTTTATTTGACTAGTACAGATTCTTTGTACTTGCTAGTCACTAGTTTATTAGACTTTTTACAGTCTAATGCCACTGGCATTATTTGCTATTATTTTCCCATATATATTGTTTAAATTTAGATATTAACATTTTAATGCAATTTCTTGAGGCTGAAGCCAAATTAGAAGAATATTTCTTTTTTTTTTTTTTTTAGCACCCCTTTCAATTATACTTTCTTAGGTGTTTACTATCTCTTTCCATTGGACTTGCTTTAACTAACCACTTTCTTCCTCTCACGCCTGCTTTTCTTTTTTCAATATATATTTGTCTTAAGTAGTTCTTATATCTTTTATCTTTCTACTTTTCTAGAGTTATGATTTCATTTTTAATTTTTCTTTATTATGTGCATTTATATTTGAGTCTATACATTTTGATTTATTACAATGCTTTAACAGTTTAAATTTCTAAACTATTCAATTCTAAATATTTAGCTTTTTTTTTTTTTTTTTTATCTTTTGATGTGACATTACTAAATCTCAATAATTTTCTTTTATCATCAGTTTCCTTTTTTCTAATTATCATGAGTACTTTGTCCCCAGTTTTGTTGAAATTAAATTATTTAAAATCTTGCCACTGTTATTGTTTTTTTCTTCTTTTTTATGCCATTTACTTTATGACTGTATGCAGTTAATATTCTCTATTCTAATCGAATGTTTTTTCCTATTGTTTCAGGCTGTAACCGCCGAGTAGCACCTCCTATTTCCCTACCCGCCACACTGGACGACCCAGGGGTGTCGTGGAAGGGTCCACCGCCTGGCGACCCCAATACGCCGTTTAATTCGGCTCCTTCATTTGGGTCAGGACCCCCTCCGCCAGGTGGTTACCAGGGCCCATTTCAGGGCCCTCCAGCTGGTTCTCCTGCGGGCTCTGGCCCATATGCCCCTGGCTCCTCAACGCCCCAGTACACCGCCTCCCCTGCCCCTTCGGGCTCTTCTACCCCTGGCCCTGGGCCTCCTCAGTTTCCTCCTCCTCCTAATAACTCCAATTACAACGGGCCTGGCCCGTTTGGTTCACCGTCCGGTTCGGGACCTAATTTTGTTGGCCGACCTGGTTCGTCGGGTCCTTTTGGTCCACCAGGTGGGAATCCTCACTTTGGTGGACCAGGAGGACAGTTTGCAGGCCACCAGTTTGGCATGCCGCCTGGTTCACCCTTTGGCCATGGGCCTCTACCTGGACCGATTCCTGGTCATGGGATGATGCCTGGACAGATGCCGCCGGGACCTGTTGACAGGATGGACCAAGGGTAAGTACTTATTTATTTTATGTGAAATTAAGTCTAATGCTTGATAATATGTCATGGAAAATTTGTTTCATGTTTCTATCTTGTAGCTGAAATTGTAATCTCATTTAATTGGTTTGAATCCCATTTCTCATCTTTCTCCCTGTGAAGTGAAATTAATTTGGCTGTTTAAAAAAGCAATATTCTGCTAAATGCTGTATGGTTATTCTGACAATAATGAATAAGTCATAATTGAAATCATTGATTGCTTTTGTTTAGTAGGTTATTGTAACTTGCTATAAAAGTTTAAATTAAGAATTTATATTTCCCTTAATGAATTTTATCATTTAAGTCCTGATTTTTATTAAATTTATATCAGCAGAATACAAGCCATTATAATCTTTATTTTAAAAATTTATTTACTTTATGTCTCTGTTTCTAAATAACGAAGCCTTTAGGATACTTTAGTAAATTTATGTTTTTTTGTTTAAAGCCACATTGAGCTCAATGTTTAAAGAGCTCAGAATTCTTGCGGGCTAAAGAAATATTTTGCTTTAGTTATAACAATTAAAAAAAATAGTATTAAATCTTTTATATACATTTATTATTATAAACTGTTGGGCAATTTTGTTTATTTCGGAAGTCAAATGTTGTGGTAGAAGAGATATTAAAAAATTCAAATATTTATAATTTTCATTTCCAAAAGTAGTATAAAACAAATTTTACTCCTGTAGTCTTATTTCTTATTGTAGTATTAATTTACCCAGCCACTGGTTACTTTCCTTTATTTTCAAACTGTTATTTTTCACTTGAGGTCCACAGTATATTTAATGAAATCTTACTAACAAGACCCACCAACGTATGTAGTCGAGTTATCAATTTATCCTTTAGGTTATTTTGTGTGTTTGTAATTCTAGGAGTCTAGTCCTAATTTCCTTGCTTTTATTATTCAAAAAATTATGTTGTACAAATATGTGATTTAGTCTTGATGAAATTTAGTACAATATATAGAGCTTAATTTTTATTTGATTTAATTTATGCTTTTTAGCATCAATTTTTTTATAATACTTTTTGTATGTAAATGTCATTGTAGATTTCTAATGATATTTTTATGTTTTTTGAGAATAATAAACAAAATAGGCCATAAATCTACTCCTAAAGGTTAAGGGACATCTATGAATGTAAAATTTGATCAGTTTCTGACATAATTAATTTTTACTTAGTATTATAATCACTTACAATCAATAACAAATTCTTGGTCTCTTAATATCAAAGCTTTCTCATTTTCTAATCGATGTTTTTGGTCAATTAGTTCTATTACCTATTGTTTTGGACCTATTAATATGACTAATTTGTAGACTTACTAGTTGTATAGAGTGATATCAAACTCTCATACAATAAAAGCCTCTGTATGTCGAAAATACGTTCTTACGTGGGCATTTAGCTCTAAATGGTTTATTTTTGATCAAAGGTATAATATAGAACTTTTTTTTAGAGATGTAAATACTATTATGAAAATTCTGTGGAAAAAAAATCAATTTTTTTTTTCTTTACTCCTCACCTTTTACTCAATATTTGTATTCTTTTATTTCATTTTCTAATTACTTTTAAAGTTTATAAATACTACCTTAAATATATTTTTATCAAGCATGTAGTATTCTTTTCACCCCTAAATCCATATATAAATGTCTATAAATCAAACTTTTTCACAGAAACTTAAAGATCTATAATGGAGGCTCAACTGTTCCTAAATGCATAAATATTGCAAAACTTAATCCGATTTATTATTTTTCTAATGTATAAATAAGATAATATACTTCTATAAATCTCATGTACATTTATTTCCAAATATGCTTGAGGCATAATAATCTCATAATCTCATCGTCAGTTTTTCGAGGTGGTTACTTTTATAATATCTGTAAAAATGCTTTGAGATTTAAGTGAATACCATTATTNTTTTAATGACTCATAAACAATTTTAATTAATTCAATACGTTCCCTTATCATGCCAGTCCAGTCACATAACAATGTAGCCCAATATTCAAGACTATACTATTTCTATTGCATTATTTCTATTTATGAATAAAAAATTATATTTCTTTGTTTTAAAATTTTTTGTAATTATTAATATAAACTTACGAGTTCTATTAGGTTTTGTTATATTGCCAAAATCTACCTCGAAATGCACATAAACTATTATAAATATATAACTAAAACAAAATTAAAAATAACTTATTCCATATATTTTAATTTTCAGGATATCCCTCTTTAGGAAATTAACCTATTCACATGGGTTCTATAACAAGAATTTTTAAATATTTATACAATTCTTCATCAATATCAAAAATTCAATCCAAAATCAATAATCATTTTAATTTGGTCTCTCTGAACCCCCTATGTCCCTTTACCAATTTCAGCCAATTATGAACTCATCCAATGATTTAAGAGTCTAAACCCTGAATTTGGTTAAAAAAAAAAAAAATTCTTTTGAAGCTGTGTAAAGATTAAAATGTGTATAATTTTGAACTGCATCGTCATATAAAGTACCTTTATTTAATGACACTATGAGAAATTAATCCTCTTGTTATTTAATAAAAAATTTCTTGAAACTAAGGCATTAATTGTACCTTAGTTAAAGATTACCAAAGAATTATGTTGAATCCCAGATTTATTTACTTATTAATTCGATGTTGTTCTTATGTTAGGAATGGTATTATAGCAATACCATGGAACTCCTCTGGTAGTCTCATCTTTCTTAAATTATCTATAAAGTCCCCAATGATAATTTTTCTTCTTTTTTTAAATTTTGTATTTTTTAATTGATGTTTCTTTGAATTTTTGAATCCTTCTAAATAAATCCTAATTGGTTCGACAAAATAGAGTTGTGATAAGTATTCTGGTTTTAAAATTACCTCTAATTTAAACTGAATTTTATGCACTTGTGCTTAATTGCCTATATCATGCCTAATGTTATTAACTATATCTGATTTCTTCCTAATTTTTGCAGCCAACATATTGGGGATGCATTTTTTAACCTCCAATAATAGCAACATACGTTGCTATATACGTGTATAACATTTGGTTATAAATAACCATATATATAGTGCTGTGATCTTATAGTGCTGTGATTAAGAATATAATGAAGAGCATTAAATTTGTTATTCAACAAAATTTTTATAATGAATTTTTTTGTTAAAAAAACATTAGAGACTTGATAATTATTTATTTTTCTGATTAATTTTATTTAAAAAATAACCAACGATTTAATCATATTTCATTTTAAAATATGGAAGTACATTTGTCGCCATCTCAACGTCTTGAAAATGGCTTAGCAATTTTTTAACTGAGGCCAGTATCTAGATCTTTATATTAAAAATTTGAATTTCATAAAATACCTTAAAGCTGTTTTTTATCTCCAATAGTAGAGTATATTAAACAAATGTTACATAATGCTAAATTCTAATATTTATTGAGTTCCTCAATTCCTAGCCATTAAAATGTTTAAATGATTTATTTAGTGAATGTTCTCTCCTAACCAATCTATTTTCTGGTTCATAGAAAATATATTTCAATTAAATTCAATGTTATGCACCAAGTTATGTGGTTTTAAATTAATATATGAACATTGGTGCTTAGATATTTTTAGTCACATTGCTTTCGGGTGAAACTAGGTTTTTAAAAATGCTGAAGTTAAGTGAAGTTAAACCCCCATTCTCGACAAAAATTCAACAACAAACCTTACTCGTAATCATAAAATTGGGTGTTATGCCAGTTTATGTTGATTTTTGTTAAATTTAAATGACAATTACGATTTAATGTTGTATTTGCCTTACTCTGATTTTGCAATTATTTTTCAATACATTTATTTAAACATGTTATATATTATTTATTTTTTATCATTTTTTTGTGTAAAAATATTGAATTTTAATTATTTCTGTGGTTACTGGTAAACTTCTTTGATAATCTTAAAATCAGATTGATTTCTTTTTTTATTTATACTTGTCCTTTGTATTTTGAATGTGAATGTTGAGTCAATTTTCATTGCAAAATTGATAAAACAGTGGCTCCTCATTTAAAAACATGAACTATGAAACCTGTAACACCCTCTTATTACATTTTTTTCTTTGTCACATCTAAACTATTTCTTTTAAAGAGATTCAAATGTAGTCCTTCATTTATGAAACTTGAGCGAGCAACATTGAAATAATTATTATTAATGAAGATTTAGCTTCACTTTTTATGAGAAAACTGCTTTCATCGTGGGATATTGGAATAAACAATAATGACTATCATGAAAAACATATCCTTAATTATAAGTTAATTTATTGCATTGGAAGTTCATCTGTTGCCTTTAAATACAGAATTTCCAAGAGAAAAATCTGATCAGAATAATTAAGGTATGCCTATGATCTTTTAGATTTTTTTAATAGTATAGCATTTTTCTGATAACAAAATGTACTTATACAATGTTAATGTATATTTAAAATTTTATAAGTTATACTGGAATTAATAAAAATAAAAATAAAATAAACTGAGAGGGAATTTAATCTGAATGCAAATTTGTAATTTGACCATTGTAACGATGATTTCTGTTTTTCTAGACATTGTTATTAGTGGCTGGAATTCATTGATAAATGAGTTCCTCCTTCTGAAATAACATAGTCTAATTTAATATAAAACTTCATTAAAACTGTGTTTTGAAAAATACTGAATTAAAAAGATACTTATATGTTGCAATAGTTTTAAAACTAATTTTCCCTAAATTAAGGGTTTCCAAGTGAGCTCTTCGTGGTGAAGTATTTCTATGTTCTGAATTTTATTAATAGCTCTTATATGTTGTTTTGTTGAAAATAAAATTGGATAGCACTTATTGGTCGAAAAATTAGGTAAACAAATTAATTTAATAATTGACCTCTTCTTCTTTGTAAAATACTTCTATTTAACAATTTTCTTCTAAACTCTCAAACTTTTCAGGAGAAACAAACCCGAAAAAAAAAAATAGTTACTTGTGAGTAGGAAAAGCTGGGACACATTTTTCGAAAATTGCCTTTAGTTATTGAACTTTTCTCAGTAAAATAGAAAATAATGCAAAAGGAAGTTTTCATAAATTAAATTTTATTTTTTAATAGAAAATCTGACTTCATAACTACCCTCTTTGTACTATGCGCTAGTTTGGGGGGAAAAAAGAAATTAATAATTAGCCACTGGTCCTACAGAAATATAGGAAATTAGTTTGTCAGAAAATATAGAAAATATCTCTCAGGTTATTTTGAAAATAATCAAATAATACATATTTTGGTAGACGGTAAAACTGGGGTGGGAATTTTCTTTGACATATGGACCACTATAAATGGTGGTCTGAAAAATTTCTATATAAGGAACTCGAAATAATCGTTGGAGACACTTGAAGGTCGAAATTTTTTCATAATTATTCTTCGTTTGATAGATTTTCTAAAATATGCTCTTTCGACTGTCCAACCCATTAAGGTTATGGAGGGATCAGAGTTATCTTCACACCAATGGCAAGCCTTCGTGGATGTCAGATTTAATCTCGCAGCGCCTGCCCCAAAGTATATTTTCTTTCATTTATTTTATTTTATTTTTTTTTTCCCTTAAATTATTATTAGTCAGGATTGTTAATAATGAATTAAATTTTACATGTTTTATCAAGTCTTTTTAAACCAAGCCCAGCTAACAAAGTTTCTAAAGAATCTTAGTTAAAAAATTAACAGTTATTAATTGAGTTTTCCTCTAAACCCGCATTCCCTGAGTGAATTCCATTCTGGAATGAACTCATCCAGCAGTGTTTGAGGACTAAAACTTAAATACCACGTAAGTGTGCCAGCGCTCTCGAATCAATATGTATAGTCAAATGGAGGAAGAATTGTAGATTAAAATTTTTCATCTCGTCCTGGTTTCAGCATTGTTGATGGTTTAATTTGATTTATGAAATTTGCTAAAATTCATATCTATGGTCTAAGAAATTGTTTTATTAGGAATTAGGGTCTTATTACATCTCTAATTTAAGATAATGACATTGATTCTATGATGCAATTTATGAAATGTTTTCAGATCTTTTCCGATCCCATTTAGGAGAAGCTATAAATATTGCCCATTCGAAATTATAGTATGTTAGCGTTCTTCATACTAAAAAAAGTATTTAAGCTTCCTTTTTGTAATTGATGAATGAGGTTGTTGATCGCTGAAATTGTAGGGGAAGGTGGGAATATTTGAAGAAGAACATAAAGTTTACACCATAAAATTTTCATTATTATATTTATTAGCGTTATGAAAAAATGTATGGAACTTTATTTGTTTGAAATATCATTTTCTAGCATTTATATAAATAAATTAATAGTATGTAATTAACATTTATATGAAAATGTATGTTTCCTTGGAAAAAGAAAATTTCTAGGATTATAACTAAGCCTAGTTAGAATTTATATAATGAAGGAGTTCATTCAGTTGTCGAATATTTATCCTTGACATTTTTATGAGAACACTTATTTAGTAAAATGTTGATGAATGTTACTACAGAAGTTGAGCGTTTCCCCCTCTCTCGAACATTTCTTGATACAGCCTTTCTGATGACAAATTTAACATTGCTCTCTCTTGTTTGGAATGGAACAATTACTAAGTGACGGGTATTTTGTAAAAGAATGGTAATTGAGATTAACATTAAAATATTCAGAAATATTTTCTAAGTCAGAGAAATAAAAAAATGTATGTATGTTTGTGTTCATTTGTATGGCAAAGTTCTACAGGCCTCTATTATCAGTTTCTCTAGATGAAATTCGCTAAGCAACTCTTTAGTGTGAATTGAATGGCTATTGGTTATCAAGCAATGTCCGACCAACACAAGGCTATCACCTGAGAGTCAAGCGCTAGTAAAAACGTTTTCTTGTTGCAGCGGGCCTAATATTTATATTTAGACAAGAGTAATGAAAATGAATTAGGATTTGTTCTTTCTGTAGATCAAAGAAAATGTGTAGTTTCTCAACCTGATTGAACTATTAAGAGTGGGGGTTTACCTGAACTGTGAATTCATGGAATCTGGATATCGCTTTTAAATGTAAAGGTTAGTTCGTTTTAGAGTGAAATTGGACAAATAAGAGTGCGGGTTAGCTAAAATGTCAATATTCATTTTAGTGAAGAGAAACTCAACATAGATTTGTTTGTTTATTATATAAATAATTAAAAAGTTGCGCATTGAAATGTAAATATTAGAAGTAGGGGTTTTGCCTGAATTAGAAATTTTAATTTTTCTGTTTATAAGCCGAAATTAATTATTTTTCTCAATGAAATTTGGCATGTCGCTTTTAAATGTTAAATGCAAGACCTAGTACGTTATTGAGCGAAATTGAATAAATGGGAGCGGAGGATTATCTGAAATGTCAAGTGTGGGTAATAAATGTTCTTTTAGTTGCAACGGTCATAATCAGTTTAGAAACTCCACACAGGTTTGTTTATTGTTAAAAGATATATTTTACGTACGCGACATGGCAATTTCAAGTACAAATAACTATCTGATGCAGAGGAATTCGCTTAGTTGACACAGTTCATGCGTTGCGAGCCCTTTCTAGTCAAGGTAATCTCCCACTCCTCTTTGTCTGATTCCATTCGATAATGAACTCGCCCTTTGTTTGTGTTCTTAAAACACTGACAAAAGGCTTATTTCTGAAGGAAACCGAAAACTTCTGTCCTTCACCGCCCAGACGACTCACACATATATTTTTAATTTCTGTATGTAGCAGTTAAAATCGAAGGATACATATAACGATGCTATTAAATTACATTTCTTCAAAATTTGTTTAAAAATCAATTCGTCTTTTTAAATATCTTTTAGGTCTGTGTTCTGTTTATTTCATTTTCTTTTTAATTTACTACAACTGGGTCAATGCCTGTAAAGCTCATCGTCGCGCTAAATCTCAATATTTTCAATTTTTGAATTAACCAAAACAATTTATCAAATTAAATTCTTATTAGTAGTTAATAAAAAATTTAATTTAATAAATTGTAATAAATTTAAAAAATAAATTAAATTAAAATTGTATTAGTAGTTAATAAAACCATAAACAGAGTGAGAACTTTTCGAAAATAGTTTATTAATAATTAACTAAATTTGCATTGCATTTTTATTTAAATTTGTGAGGAGATTACTTCTGTGGCATTACAAATTGTATTTCGTATGTGAGCAAGGGGCAGTACTTATAATTCCCTGTTATGTTACATGATACCTCTTGAATATTGGGATGTGGCATTATGGTATGGGAGAGTTTCCTGATCTGTACTCTAACTTCACTTATGCCTGCTTTTATTTGGGCATGTCGGTTTTATGTTTCTTTAACATTCCTTCTTCTCCTGTTTCACAATTTCCCTTTTGAAAGTTTCGTCGGCGCTTGAGCGGAGCTGAAAGAGAGGACCAATTTTTTGGGCGAAGCGAGGATCCCGGCCCGCTACTCCTCATTCTTTTTGAGCCCGGGTAATAATTACAGAGAGCGGTTACCATGGCGACCCGACTCTCCGCCGATCGGTAATGTACACTCCCTTCCGAGAGACCCCCCACCCCACCACGTTGTGAAAAGAGCTGGTCCGGTATTCAAATCCCCGCGCGCCGACTCTGTCCTTCCCGCCAAAACTCTCCCCTGTCCCTCCAGCCTAATGAGTAATGGACCACGACCTCATTCATTCATCTCTCTGTCAGCTGGTTCTCTTTCGCGGGAAGAGCCGGCTCCGGATTCATCCCGAACTCGTGAAGCCGACTTTTCGCTCCAAAGAGGACTATTCCAAAGCAGTAGAATAATTCCAAAACACTCTACAAGTGCAACATTTACGTAGTTTTTCTAGGTCCTTCTCTTTGGGAAGAAATTATATCCGTGTTCAATATTCGAAAAGTTCTCCCCCTCCTCTCAGACCCACACACACACACACACTGCAGTCAGCCACTGTGTGCTTGTGAGATGTGCTGAGGACTATAGGATTATATCCAACTTGTCAAAGGGGAATTCTGCATACTTTTTACAGCGTTCCTTTGTTATAGACTTTAAAAAAAAAAATCATAATAGTGTTTACGCTGTTAATATTTTGTCTACTAATGTATTGTATTATAAAGTATTTACTAATTTCGAACTTTTAAACTGATAGATCAATAATATAATAAGCATTTTACCCAAGAAGTTAAAATTTATTAGCATTAATTTATTTTGCCAAAATTATATGGATATTTTCGAGATATAAATTTAAACACGAATATATAGTATATAAAAAATGGTGTATAAGTGAAATATTTCATTAAGACCACACGAGCAAAAGCTGGTCGTAGTATTAAAATCTTGCTGGGGTGTGTGGGTAAGTCCTTTGTTCTCGTATTTTTATTTCGTTTTTTCAAGATAAAGAAACCGAAAAAGAGCAATGTAACTTACTTAAGGTTGGTATTCCGTATCGACATATATATATATATATAGCAATCAAGAACAGGTCGGATAGAGAGTGCTAGCTAGATCCTAGTATCTCTTCACTTCTCACTGACGAAGGGCGAGAGATCCCCGAAAATTTTGCTTCTTGCGATATTTTCTTTTTGTGTGTGCACTGCACTCCCTATCCGACCTGTTCTTGACTGCTACATATCGCAGCCGCGACTGTTTCATTTTCTGTGTTTTTTATATATATATATACACACACACACACACACACACACACATAAAATATCTATATATGAACCTGCTTACTAACCCAAAATTATTTAAATTAACATTAATTCCTCTGACTGTGCTTAATTCATGTAATTTAAAGCATTATTTTCAAGGGAAAAGAGAGAGTACGAATCGTATATATTATATTCATATAAATTTAATGTCTATGAGTGGAGATCATTGGAAATATATGAGTGGGAAGTTCCTGTGTTCAAAACTACTTATGAATTAATAGAATGAGCTACATTTAATCTGCCCAGAATGTTATAGTTTGACCACTGTACGTTGCTATACCAATTTGTAGGATTCCCCAGTTACATATAACGAGGAAAAATTTAAATCAATTCTAGTATTTCTATATTCTTTCTCAATTTTTCTGGTTGGTAGAGGTTTATGATATCAGATGTGTGAAATAAGGTCACAGCCTTCTCCTGTGAAGTGCGTTTTCGAGGTCACTGTTTCATCATCAGCGCTGGTCTATGCCTATTCGAGTCGAGCATGCCCGATCTTTATTTTATAAGATAATTCTAAAGATGTCCTTTTATAAATTTTCTAGAATTATTACTACTGAAATTCGAGTGGGGTAAACTTCAATTGGCTTAATGCACTGGTGATAAGAAAGTGACCTAAAACCAGAGACCTTTTTATTTTACCCGCCTGGTAAAATTTCTAAATTTATCTCTAATATTTGGAATGCTTCATAATCTATTTATTGCAACTGTATTGGAAGAAGTGAACTGTATAATATATCTAAGATGGAGACGAATTGTGTATTTGTTGGCCAAGAGATTACCCTTGCTTCAGAATAAAATTAGAGGTCTTGCAGAGTACTATATGCATACATTATTAACAAATGACTAGTGGGCACGAATTCTCCTTCATTGCCTCTTGGCACGCTTCTTGATTAACTGATAAAAATGCTATTTCAGTTTTATTCTTATTTTCATACTTACAGTTAGTTATATTCGTACATCTCACAACTAAACATTAACAGTCAATGTCTCAGCATTATTTATAAATATTATGCATAGTAGTAAATTAAAACTGTCGTGTTCAACACTGCATAATGGGAACATTAGGCTGGGGTAGTTAATATTCTAATTCAATTTTGACTATTCCCCTTGACTTTGGGGAATTGTCAAGGAATATTGTCGTTTTTAGATAACCTTAGAATTCCTTTCTATTGCCTAGTAGAGTGTCATGTAGAAAAAGCTTCGAAAGTACAGAATTTCAGTTTTCTCAAAAGTAAATATTAGAGAAATATCAAGTTAATTTTTAAAAGGAGAGTTTTTTTGACCGTAGATATTATTCTTAGATGATTTTAGTTGGGGTTCGGTTATGGAAATGTGAACTCAGGGATTGGACGTCCTCTCTCATCTTCATGATAGCCCTGAAGATGGCTTTCAATGTACAGCCGACACGTTGGCAGATAATCCCAACTAAAATCATCTAAGAACAAGTTAATTTTTGTTTTAATCTAATTTTTTTTATTTATATGTCGATCATATTTGTTGAGGTAATTAGTACTATTCCCCCCACATTTTATTTGTACCGAGCATTATTTTCTTCAACCATGCTAATGCAGAACAGTCTCTTGAAATATTTCACGGTTTATAAATAATTTTGTATTTTATTTTGATAATGAACAAATAATTAATATTTACAAAATTTGTAGTTAAAAATAATAACATAAGTTTTGTGGACTAGTATTGTGTTTGTGAGATTAGCTCAGGTCTTATTTTAATTAATTAAGTGCTATCTATATATTTCACATATGAACTGAATTAATAACTCAATTTTTTATCTCTCATCAGCAGTCTGATGCAACATGTTCATAACATCATAAACAAGTAAAAGTTTGTGCTTTTAGAATATATAGGAAAGAATGAGGCTCTATTGAGATCACTCTCATGGCAGATTTATTAGAAAAGATTTTCCATATTTTCTCCCATCCCCACCTATACTAGGCACCAAAATGTTATGTATCGCTAATAATATGTATATGTATATATTGTTGATTTCTGATCGCCTTCTCTAGCCTTCCCCATCCTTGTCTGTTGTGGGCGATGGCTTTCCAATAACCTACCTCGAAATCCGTCGTGGTGTCTAACTTAGGGAGTTCACTTCACTAAGGTTGCCTTCATTGACACGAACTGCGGCATTTCCAGATTCCCAATGTGTGGTTACTTCATGCCACACGATCTGTCCATCACGAACCTCTTTGCTCTCATGTCTTGCGCAGTCGACTGCTTTGTTTCATTTAGTAGTTGTTCTTGTCTTGCGCCTCCTAAGCCCCCGCCCCATTCGGTACTTGTTTGTCGTTCGGAGGGCATTACGCAAAAATGTTTTATCCTTTGCTTTTCCAGGGTATATATGATTAATTTGTATACACTTAGGTTTATCGCTTTTGGGACCTTTATCGGCTTTAGAATGCTGGTTATTGAGACGAAGGCTCGATTTTCGCTGGATATCTTTGTTCTCGCCAAGTTTATTAACTGGGTTTACCATTGACCTGATGAATTTAATTGATTAATTTTGGGAAAGCTAATTTTTCTTTACAATTATTTGCTTTTCCATATTTAGTTCACGGCTTAATACTAATAATAATACTCAGTCTCACCAACTTTCCAGTTGGGTAAATCCAGTTCCCAAGAATGCGTAGAAGGACCGAATATGTCGACGATAAGGGCACGTATGTCCTGATTTGCTTCCTATATTTTCTCAACAATTAGAATATTTGATATAGCCATGCGCCCTCAAACCAATCATAACATGGATTCATTTAAGCATGATATATGTCAGGGCGGCTATCAAACCCATGGAACCCTTCTTCAAGATCGGGCAGATGTGACTTCTGTTCTAGTTTGTCCGCCCGATTCCACTTGTGAATAACTCAGTTGGAAAGCTATTGGTTCTGGGAGCTTTTAGAGTTTTCAGCTATTCCTTTTCAACATGGAAAATATATGGTTCTTTTACCGAATTTGCTCTAGATCTTCTGCCTGGACCAGATCGTCATCTGTACTCACCTTTTCCTGTTCCAGCAGGTACTCCTGGAGTGTGTTTCCAGATTCCCACTACTTCATCTTTAGCCTCTCATTTATTGTTTCACCTCCTACTTTAAAGCTAGTTCTTACTAGCTGTATAATTCCATTATATAACCAGTTTTCAGCTGTTTTTTTTTGTCCCCTAATCTTTCCCCAAGAAAATTTCTTCTGACTTTTCTCAAAATAAAGCTTTCTCTTGGTTTTTGTTCGATCTGTTACACCGTTATCGTTTACTCCTTATGCAAGCTAAGGGCTCCTGTGCCGGACTGGAAATGTGGCTCTCTTCCAATTATTGCCATGTAAACTCCATTTAAAATGACATAACTTATAATTAAGAAAAAAAAGAAGAATATAAATCCCTATTTATATTCTTCTTTTTTTTGTTTATTTATATTCTTCCCTATCCCTATAGGGAAGTTATTTGAAATATGAATACGAGAGTTAGTTGTGCTTCCCACTTTTAAACTATATTATATATTCACGCTTATTTTTGTAAATTGTTTAACATAATGTGTTTGTTTGAAATCAAGTAAAAGAGAGTGAGTTGTAGGTTTAGTAATATTTATATGTAACTAGGATATCAAGACATACGTTTGGGGTTCACAAGACATTCACATTTCAGGTTTGAATATTCATTAGCTACAATTAGCTGAGGAATTAGCTTTTATAATACAAATATTACATCTATCAAGCTAACTAATACTGTCATCACCCCCGATCATGTTCCTATACAGCGAATAATGTTATGTTCCACTTTCGATTTCCTATTTACTTCGACTACATTCCTATCCAGGGCCGATATCTTCTTTTCCACGGGTAAGTTATTTTACTCTCTCAGTCATGTTACATCGTATGCTGCTCATACTCCTCCAACAGGAAGATAAGATCCTTATATGCGAACATTGTTTGTCACACTGGTCTTCTTGGGGTGTACCTTTCTTAAAACACAGTACTCTGTACTCCGACGTCCATCAGTCGTGTTTTTCCTATTTTCCTTCCTTCCTTCTCCTGCGACTAAGAAGATGTCTGCTTTTACCTTACTTTCTTTAGCAAGTTCCTTGTATGTTCTGTAGGTATGACGTCATTTTATCTTCCCTTTTAAATTTCCCCAGAGTTTAGAATTTTCCGAGCGTATGCCGATCCAATATGAAATCTACATTGATCTCATTTGGCGCTTGAAGTATTTCGAATACTTTACTTATACTTATTATTATATGATGGGGTGTGGTTATTCTTTTTATACATGATTTTGTTGTGTTCGTATCACAGATATATGTGATATAGTAATCAAAATACTAAGCACTATTTTAGGCTTTATAACAATACTTCGCTTTCAATAACCAATTGCGGTAATTTAATGGTAATGATATCAAATAATTTTTTTTTTGTTTAACAAATATATAATAATAGTAGTATTATGATGATAGGGTGAAATTTCCAGGAAATAGTGATTTTTGATAAATGACTAGTTCAGAGATGATTTTAGTTTGGGTTCGGTCAAGGTAGATCCAAAAAACACAAATTTAAAAAAAATGTTTTTTTTAATAAAGGATTATCTGCCAACGTTTCGGCTTACATTGTAAGCCATCTTCCGACCAGTCATAGAAATGTGAACTTAGGGACAGGACGTCCTCTCTCATCTTCATGATAGCCCTGAAGATGGCTTGCAATGTAAGCCGAAACGTTGGCAGATAATCCTTTATTAAAAAATACTTTTTTTAAATTTGTGTTTTTTGGATCTACCTTGACCGGACCCAAACTAAAATCATCTCAGAATAATATCTACGGTCAAAAAACGCTCCTTTTTAATGACTAGTTCAGTGTCCTTTAATTACATTTGCTTTAAGCCATTGTAATAGTTGAAGCAACACATTAAATAACAGAATATATTACTAACTCGTAATCCGTCCCTGAAACGTCAGAATTAATTAATGTTCAAGGAAAGGTCATTAGGTGTTTTATTATTGACCTGTTGGCATAATTTCTACCACAATTAGCCTTCTGCAAACATCGCGAATCTATATTTATATACAATCCTCCTAAGATTTTTTTTTTTTTTTTTTTTTTTTTTTTAGTATTGTAGTTGGAAGTTATTTCGAGGCTATAACGTAACTGTAAATTTAAATCGCTTTTCGAACCAATAAAACACATAAACTCACTATACATGAACGTAAGAAGTGATTTTTAAAGAAAAAACACAGAGAGATAAGCATATATGGCTAACCTGCTAACTTCCTTCGTGTAATCATGAACGTTATTGATTCTTAACAAGTAAAACTTGTAATTTTTACTATACTTCCTATAGTCTTCCACTGAAGTATGGCGCATTGTAAGTCGCCTTTATCCCATACCAGAGACTCCTTCGGTGCACCTTTTGCATGGAACTTTAGTAAATCAGTACGACCTTTATCAATCAATGGCATTTTGAGTAGACCGTATGAAGTGTTAACATCCCCGAGTGGAGAGGCGCTGCTGTCCTGTAGTTATTTGTGGCTATTTCTGCTTCGCACGAGGTATACAAGCGGCTAGTAAACAGGCCGGTTCTATCGTATATGGAGTTGCCGTGGCCTTAAGTAGTCTATATTTGCGTCGGTGCGTATCTAACATGTCTAGCACAGGATTCCAGGTACCTAATCAACTAGCCTAGTACAGGAAACCAAATCAACTACTTCAGAGTTTTGCTGAAAAAAATTACAATACCCTCTTCACAAAACTGAAACTTATCATTTTGTAACTCTTTATTTAAAAAAAAATTAATCTGTACATTTTCTATACACTGTAATTTTTGATAAGGTACATTGTTGTCCTTGCTCGTCTATCCCGGGACGTAACCCGTCCTCAGAGAGGAGCCCAGGTTGCGATAGACTATCTGGCTCCCATCTTCTCCTTATCCTAGGATAAGAAGGAGACTAATATTGAAACCTATGGCAAATTTTTTGATATTTTTATGTATCCTACTTCTTTATGGCTTAAGGTTTTTAGGGGCAATGTATAAGAGAGCTTTTCATCTCTTATAACTCAGGTTAATCGTAAGTCGCAGTTAAATTTAGCTTTTAATTGTGCTCAACTCGTAATACTATTTTATGTTGTCGGTTAAAAATACCCAAATGATTTTCATCCCAAGCTGTACCAAATAGTTTTCGTGGGATATTTTTCAATATACAATAATTTTCACAATGAAATAATGCTGGGCGGGGTTTGACAAGCTTTGGCTAGTCATCTCAATGCTATCGCGGTAGAAAGTTGGGCGCCACGATGAAAGTTCAGTGTACTTAGTCGCTCTAGTGGACGTTGTGGAAAGATCCAGTCAATCTCTTCGCTCTTTAGCAGTCGTTCAGCCGTGATGGCTTGTCTAATTCACAAGCGCCCACTTAGCCAGAAAATCACCATATTTCACAAGCCAACAAATCCCGCCAAGAACTTTGCTCGGGGATCCATAGGGCCTAGGGACCTTTTCCACGCGGAATAATCTTAGAGGCAGTGCAACAGGCCGACCCTTCCAGAATGTGGGACATGGTTGGACGATGTAGTCACTGTATCTCCTCCTTAAAGATGGGTGAGATTTACGAACATAAATACGATGGTTGATTGCTTCTTCTCCCTTCCCGGCCGGCCTGAAGTAAAATTATAGGTCTTTTTTACGTTCATTGTCATGCTCACCCTTTGAAGTCCGCTTCAAAAGTTTGTGAAGGGCTAGCGACCCTGAGCTAGCTCTCGAGAGTGCACGACTTTGGTCCCTTTTCCTTGGAGCAAGAGACTTGTCGTCATTACCCAATACCACCATCTAATGTATTTATTCAAGCCAGACCACTCCATCAGGGGAAATTAAATATTATCCTTGCGTGTTGTCGGCGACCTAGTACGGGGTCTCAGCTGTCCTCCATTCTGCCATATTCGATTTTCTCTCTGGAAATCAATGTATTTTACTCTCTGCACTGTACAGACAGAAACCAAGGTGACTCTCGCTCTTGCCATAACATGAATGAGGAAGTGAGATGCTCAGAATGCACTTCCTGTAAATAAAAGTCATAATTACTGATAAAAATCTGGAATATCCCCCACTAACCGTTCTGATAATTAATATTATACCTAATAATATGTTCATTTTTATGATTGTCTTTGCTAAATTAGAATGGAATTACTGCAAGTTTGTTATTTGTATTACTATCACCTTACTGTACAAGTGATACTGTTAGGGAAATATCTCTTACGTGATTCACATTAGTGATAACCGTATTCCCCCCTCCCCACCTCTTAAGATAGCAGTATGTAGGCTAAAACAACACAATGAAGTTATTGTAGTGAGCGATAACATGCTTGTTACAGGCTTTAAAAGTTATATCTTATATTCAATACTTAAAATAAGAATATTTTAACTGTTTTAGCAGATTTCTTGTAGGGAAAAGTTACTCAGTTCTTCACTCAGACATCATTACGTGACTTATTAAAATTTTCGATGGAATTTCCTACATCCTAAATGGGTGGAGGTAAAATGTGATCCGTTACATATATATATATATTTATTT
>KZ807473.1:264792-301466 GCA_000696205.2 Oncopeltus fasciatus | reverse complement strand
TATTTTAGTATTAAAAAAAAAAAAAAGAAGTTTTTATTTAATTTTAATGACCTCTTACTTGAAATATTTATTTTAAACTTATATGTGTTTTTGCATATGGACACCTTTCAGTTCAGTTAAATTTTTGAGTCATATTGTCCATGTAAGAGTCTAACCTTTTCATGATGTTTTACCTTATACGTTTTTTTCAGTTTCGCCGAGTGCTTTGAAATCTCTATTCACCGTTAAATGCGCCACAAATTTTGGTGTCTTGCAAAATTGCGTTGTCAAACGCACGTCATGAGATATCGACCCTATATCCTTTAAGGAAGGACACATTATTACTGTAATGTTGCAAACAAATGTTTTCTTATGAAACAGAGATCTTTTAATGTCGCAAGCAGGTCGCAATTAGAAAAATGTGTATATATANTTTTTGCCAGTATATTATCGTCTGGTGCACCAATTCCTTAAATGAGAAATAAATTATTTTTAAAATGATGTAGTATATTATTATTATTAGTTATTGTGTAACAATAAATTGTTTTAATTAATTGTGGCATACTTTTGTTATTGAAATGTTTCAAGTCTTGTGCAGTTTTGTTTTGTTGTCACTAATCAGACGAGATATGAGTCCTCCGATAAGGAGGGGTTGCTGATAGTGGGGGTGTGAGGGTAATTACCGGCGATTAAGTGTGGTGCAGGGGGAGGAGACGTAGCCCTTCCCCTCCCGCCGACCCTTCCACCCCCCCCCCCTCAACCCACTGGCTAGAGTCCTGTCAGTCTCCTGTCAATCAATACTCCAGCTCTCCCCCCTTGCCGCAAGACCCGCCTGTACCCTCTGTGTGGGTGGAGAGACCTAGCTACTATTCTCATTCGCCCCTGTTGCCCCTGACAACCCTCTGCCCCAGGCCATAAGCCGGGAAACAGAGACCCAATCAGACAAACCTCCATCTGACAAATTCCAAGAAATTATATATATGTTTCCGTGATTTATATTCCCCCCCATCTTTTTTTTTGTTTACAATTTTTTTTCAATCCACCCTCAGAAAAAGTTTTAACGGGCCTTCCTCATCCCTCTAACCACCTTCACAGCTACTATCAATTTATTACTAATTAAATAAACTAAATATACGAATTTTTAAAAATAGCTGAAAAATGTTCAAATATCTATTATGTATTTTAGTAGTCATAAGCGAAATTTTGATAAATTAGCAGATTATAGCAAACACGATTTGCAGTAAGAAATAAGTAATTCCTAACCCATTCCACCTAAATAAAATAAAATACGGCCCGTTTTATCTTATGCAACTTATATTTGCTCATTGTATCAGATGTATCTATTTAAAACGCCTTTTTTTTTTTTTTTTTTTTTTTTTTTTATATCATTGCTTAACTTTATAAAAAAAACCCCAGCTAAGATTATTGAAATTATCTTGGTTGAAAAATAATCTCTTGAAGTAGAGTTTGTAAACGACGATGAAGTGAAGTGCTGTAGAAGGCCTGAACGGTTACGGTAGGCCCGGCTTCGGAGGGGTGAGACGGTAGACAGAGGTGGGTTATCAATCGGCGATAAAGGCCTACTCGAGAGGTAATTGATTGGGAATTTGCTGGGCTCTCATTTTCGTTAGCAGGTTCAAAGGCGAAGATCCTTTCCTGTCTTCATTTTTACTTTATATTATTTATTTATTTTTGTCATACTGTGATTTACTTCCGGGGGGGGGGGGGTATTTTTGAATCTCTCACTAAAAGAGGATGCTTGTTTGCCCTTGACGGTTTTTTTAAAATGGTGAGATGATGCATCTATTTGTTAAATAAGAAATAAAAATTGAATGTGAATAGTAAATACAAATATTTACTACTACCTATCGCTAAGCCGGGGGCTGATAAGAGATAACTTAATCTGCTTAATCGATAGTCTAAGCATGCCTGATTAATATTGGATTATAGTGTAATTTTCTAAAGTTTATATTCCACAATTAGCTAACATGTGTATATTAAGAATAATATTTCAGAATGTTGGTTCTGGCTCTCTTCTATAGTTGGCTGGGCTCTATTCGTTCAAAATTCATTAACACATGTTTGAAATCGTATTAGAGTGTGATTGAGTAAATTTTTAAAAGGGAGTAAAATTTGTGATCTTAATATTTTCGTTTTTATTAGCATTAAAAATAGTTTTTAGTACATGGTAGGAAAAATATTTATTTTTTAAAATATTTATATTCTATGATATTTTTACGAGAAATTGGGGTAGAAGTTTGAGAATGTAACTACGAATGTTTTGCGCTCTTTCCTTGCGAGTTTTCGTATTGTTAGCCCTTAGGAATCTAAATTTTAACACTCTTTGTTTTCTGAAACTTTAATGCTTAAATTAGTCGTTTATGTTAAATACATCCTTGAAAATATTTATTGTAACATGGTAAAAATGCATAGTTAATGCAGTCCATTATTTTTTATTGCGTTAGGGGATTTTTCCGTATTATCAATTCTTCATTTTCCGCTGTGTTAAATTTATTTTTACCCAATTTACTTCGCTTCCCATTCTCTTCAAGTTAGTACCATAGTCCGGATATAATATTTGATTGTCTTACATTTTTGCAATTATTTAAACTAAGAAACTATTTTCACATTATGGCTTCGTTTTATAAACCGTTGTGACTTTTGTAATGCCGACATGTGTGGAGATTCAGAGTAATACCAAACATAAAATTAAATGTTTATATTATCTTACAGTCACAAAAAATGAGGGCCTAAGTTCTTAATCGTAACATCTTCCTTGTTATTTGACTTAAAACAAACGAAAAAAAGAAAAAAAGTGTAAGTTAATAGGTGTAAAATATAATTTTCTAACGTTCATTATAACATTTAACAATTAGCGCTTATTAGGGTAAAAATTACGAATGTGGCTTGTGATGAGTGAGCGTTTCTCCCCACCACGTTTCGACGTCTAGACCATACTCAAGTAGTCCTAAGTATCTTTTATATTCATTGTTATCTGCGGCTAGTAAATTATATTTCATCTTATTTAAATTCATCTTAAATTAGCAGCTCTTGTGTGATACGATTTTCATAATTCTCCATCAGCTGCAGAACTTGGGCGATCTATTATAAATATTTTAATTATTTTATTCTTCGTTCGGGTGTAGTTCGGGAAAGGCTGGGAAGGAATTCAAATCACTTATATTTTTGTAATCATTAATGCTACCAAACAGTTAATCATTCCAAGTCGGAGTACAATTTTGCAACGCATTGATTCTGTAACATTTTGACGTGAAACAAACGCTTCTGCTAGTTTTCGCAAGCCCCTCCCCCACTCTTCTCTCCCGGGATGGGTGGTCCTGGACCGACCTGAGTGATCTTTCACCTTTTCCCGATAGTCACTCGAGCTTGTACGTATGCACATATTATACTCTCGAATGTACAACATGGATTAGAATGAAACATATTCTGAATAAATATGTATTATAATAGCCCATTGATTAAATAACTCTCTTATTTATGGCCATAGAGACGAGAGAAACCTTACTTCTAAGTGATTTAATTAATATTTTATACCTAGGAGTTGTCATTATGTGAAGGGATTTGTGTTACTCTTGGATAGATCCTCTGGGTCCTGCGAGTTCCCGCTTTACCGTCATCCTATTACGTCATGCAGACATGTAACCAGCTTTCAATCGCTATCCACTTCTTCTTCCTTCATCGTTACATCTCTCTTGACACTCGATTTTTAACCATTTCCAGATATTCATATTAACTTAGTAGGAAGTTGTCTATTTTTCTATAGAAATCCTATCCATCTTTCCCGCTTTGTAGGTGATCTCATTGGTCTCTGATAAATCAGATAACTCTATGATTACTCTACGTACGCCACACTGCAACGATATTCATCTGGTTGTCTTTTGTCGTGGGGGAGTGTCAGTGTTGAGGGTGAGTTCCCGCGGCACCATCGATCCTCTAACTGCTTACCTATTTATAAATCAATATTAATGAATAATGCAATATGTGCAATTATTAGACTATGTCATTAATATGACTTATGTCACTTTCTTTGATAAAATCCTTCTTCCAGCATTTGATTTTAGTTAAACGCAGTTCGGTATCTATTTACCTTTTTGAATCTTTAGCGCAAAAATATAATTTCCATTAATATTATTAATCTGAATTGACTGTTTTCTCTTTTTTACGGATTTACGACAGAAATCTATAAACTTCTTCTTTTTTTTTATGATATGTCATTTGTAATTTTAATTTTTTTTTTTTTTTGTGTGTGTGTGTGTGTGTGGTTTCAACTAAACCGCGACTTTTTCTAATGGTCTCCAAATTGTCTTTATGATTAATATATTATGTCTTGCGTATACAAAATATTCTATATCAAATTTAAACCCAGACGTTCTTAATTTTATTTTAGCATGTTTTGGTAGGGAATGGGCCTTATTTGCCCTCGCAAACATTTCTTAATGGTGTGACTTGCAGCAGTCCCTTAGCATTCCAGTATCCACGTTCTGCCTATTTCTTGTGGTCTATGTACGACTTGCTCAGTGCATTCTTACTTCTTCATCATACTGTATGTACATTTTCATCAATACTTGCTCTCTCTCGTGGTATTTGCCGCTTATGGAAGTTATCAGTCTACCGAATCTCACAGTCCACTGGTGGTATTGTGTGGTACTGGCCACTGAATGTAGATCCCCCTAGCAGGTCGGTGTGTGCCTTGGCTCATTACGAGTCCCCCTCCCCTTCACTGCTCCCTCCCCTCCCCTCGCCACCACTCTCTCTCTCTCTTTTTCTCTCCCTCCTCCACTCCATTATCTCTCTCTCTCTCTCTCTCTCTCTCTCTCTCTCTCCCTCTCGTTCTCCTCTACACTGGTCGATATCTCTTCCAGAGGAGGTGGAACTCCACCTACTAACACAGCTCCAACTTCACCACAAATACATAGTCTAATATTATTCTCAAGTGGCCTCCACTAAGGCCTATTTTCAGCCATTAAGAGATCGAAGGATAGATTATTTATCTATAAATATTATTTTTTGTGTTATATAATCCCAGGGGAACAGAATACATATTGTTATTTATCTATATTTACTTTCACCCAATATTATAGTTTTAAATAAACCTATTGCGTGTATGGACTTTCAGCAGATTGTCTGCTCGGGACCTGTTGTATCCAAGAGTTTCTCAAATATTGCTGAATGCTATTTCCGTTTCTAAGGTGTTGGCTGAGGACGCTGGCGTTAGCTGGACGAGTACCACGTGTTGGAGGTTTTCTCGCCATTGCGTAAGCCTTGTGTGACCTATGCGTCGTACTCCGGTCAAGACAACTTCTCCTTTCTCTGACTCATGGAGTCCTACATCTAACAGAGATTTTATATAATATTCTACTACTCAGAAATGTGTCTTTTTAAATATAAATAAAAAAAACAGTGGAGCTTCAGGATTGCTCAGGAAACTATAATGTATTGATTCTTTTTGAAAACGGTAGGAGGGAGGTGGGTGTATATATCATGCCTTTTAAATTTTTTCTTTTCCAATTTTAATTATCTTTGGCATAAACCATGGTATCCACTCTACTCTATCCATCTATGGCTCTAGACATGCTTTTATTTCTAGTTAAATTCGAAGCATGAGTTCCATACAGCTCCCCTCCGTCTAGGCATTACGTCATAACTAATTATTCAATATGGTTGAAGATGGCCGTAACGTCTTTTGATATTACAGCTCAGTCCGAAAAAAAAACAACAAAAAACTTGGTTTCACAAAATGTTTGTGTCTGTGTGTGTTTGCTTGTGCATTCGTTTTCCCCTATTAACTTATAATATAAAGCTTCAGGCTCTCTAACAATTAAAACTTTTGCGTTCATGCCAAAACCACTTTCGTTCAATGATCAATCTTCTGAGCTAATAGCTGCTTTTCATTGCCAACCAATTATTATTATTATTAATCTTAATTAGTTATCGGCAATAAAAAATATAATTTTGATAGAAGGTAATTTTCTTCACTGTAAAAAGGAGTGTCTTGATTTCCTTGTGTGTACCAATATTTAAAATATTTTTCAGTTTGGAGTTATTAGAAATTCAGTATTCTTTTTTGTTTAGCGTTCAGCTTAAGATTTTAGAACTAATAATGCGAATCTTATTGGATTAAAATAGCCTTTACTTCTTTTGAAATAATAAAAAAATTTTTTATCTACTTTTAGTTATTTTCATTATGAATATTAAGTATTAGCCTTTTATGCCTCACGAAATTAAATATATTTCTTATTTATTAAAGCGGAACTTATTTAAACGTAAGTAGATCTTTTTTAAATCCTTTCTCAAGTTTGGAAAAAAAAAAAATTGCTCATAAGAGCATTATATATAAATATGAAATGTGTAATCCTCACATCTTAACTAAATTTACGTGGTGTGCAGATTTCAATGAATATTGCCCAGTTGTGACTCAACTATACATCTTAGTTGTTAACTTTAAACAACTTAATCGTAACTTTATATTAATTAAAATGGGACTAAATTTCATGTTTAGAAAAAAAAATGTTCCAACGATCATAATTATTTAAGTTAAAAGCAAGTGGATTTATATATTGAAATAGTTATTAAGAATTAATAAGTATAATCTATATTTCTTAGGAACCCTAAATTCTGTTATGATCTTTTTAAGTTCATAGTACCTAACTGACGTAAACTGAATTGAAGATAATCACTAAAATAATTTTTGTAATTAGTGTTTTCAGTACATTACTCATGTTAAGGAGAATGTATTGAAACCTGAATCTCCGGAAACGTAAGTTTTTTTGTTTTTTTTTTAAATCTTTAATCTTATTTCAAGTACAACTGATCATAAATCGTTGGTCATAAATAATATATACATCAGCGTGTATGTTTATTTGTGCGCGCGTGTGTGTGTGTCATTGACGTCTCCACCTAGTACGATCTGTAAAAAATAGTCATTCCACTAGAGATAAGTTAGTTATTGACTATTATTCAATTTGATCTTCTTTTTTTCCCTTCCCCCCAATGATCCGATTTCAATTCATTCAGTGCTCAGTTGGTAGCCAAAATTTTAAATTTGGTTTCTATTTCGTAATATAAAGGTGCCCCTCAGCCCTAGATTATATTCTTCACTACTCTCCATATTACAGAGTTTTTCATTCTGGTTTTGACCTTTCAATACTAATTACTATGGAAAACGGTCTGAAGGTCATAGTATAGAACACTTTATTTTATTTTAAGCAATTTTATAGCGCACCTTAGTTTCGCGTGTTATGGTGACACCTCTTCAGAATCATCAAATATAATTTGGAGAGAAACAGCGGTTGAATAATTTAAAAAAATTAGAACCTTTCTCACTAAGGCTAAGACATTACTTTGACGAAACACGGAATACAGCTTTGAGGCGGCAGAAGGTTCTATTTTAATTATGTGGCTACTGGTTTGCTACAAACTTTATTTAATGTCCCTTATAGGTCTTCATCGTAAGAAGCGTAATTAGTCTAATTAATAAAGTTAATAAAATAATAATTGGCAAAGTTAGTGATTGGTTGGTTGGCCGTCGAGTGTTCCGCGTGAGAAATTAGTCAGGCTTTCTGCCATAAGGTGAAAAATAAAATACTCCAAAATTATTGGGAAATTATCTTATTTTATGATATTGTTTTAGTTCTGCTGTCGGCGATGTGGTATTTTATTTTCCCGTCGAGACCCTGATTAATTTCTCACGCCTATAATAATAGTGTATCATATTTTGTTTCCTTGTCTAATCGTTAAAATGATACACACTAATGAATGTTTGATAATTAGAAAAGGGTCTATTTAAAAAAAAAAAATTGACAGTTTTATCAAATTTAATTCAAAGGAATGTAAGTGTTATAATCCTATTTAATACTTACTAATACTTATTAATCCCTTTAGAGCGTTCTCTAAGCTTGTTCAATCCTATAATTTTTTTTTTGTAAAAAAAAAAAAAAAACGAAAAAAAACCCTCAGTTTATTTTTTTATCAAAAAGAAAAAAAAAACATGGCAGGGTCCTCCGAAATTCTCGTAATTGTAAAGCATTACTGGTGAAAAAAAATGGATCACAGCCGCTCATGCAAGTAGTGAAATTATTAAACCTGAAGGGGAAAGTGTCCTTGACAAAAGAAAGTGGTTTGAAAAATTTAGTAGTGGATGTATGACGTTGGATGGGAAAAATGTCTCAGGACAACCATTAATGGATATCGATGAGGTTCTTCAGGAAGCTGTTGAGTCAAATCCGTCCACAAGTGCTCGAGGACTTGTCAGGAAATTGTGGTGTTAGTGCGAAAGATACTATTAGTGCCATCTACTCTCCATGGGGAAGGTGAAAAAGAGCAGTAGACTGGTCCCTCGCGAACTTACTCCTCAGCAGTCAACTAAATTTGTAAAAACCTTTGTGTTATGAGAATGATGTCACTTGTGGTGAAAAATGGGTTTATAGACGATATCCGAAACAGCCTTTTCCAATTGCAGTAAGGGGAAAGAAAAAATCCATGCTCTGCGATTTTTGAAATTTTGAATGTGTAATTAATTACGAATTGTTCTTGGTGGATGATCAACGAAGTTTTCTGTGCGTTATCTTGCTTTGATCAATGGAAAAGGAATTTGATTCCAACAAGATAATGCTCGTCCTTACACTTCCCGTCGAGCCCAAGAAAAGTTTAAAGAACTCCAAGGGTTCGAACTCCTTCCTCATCCACCATATAGTCCAGATTTCGCACCTTCGGATTACTACTTGTTTCAGTCCAGGGCACATATTCTTCAAGGGAAAAAATTTGTTTAATTTGCCGAAGGTAGAATTTCGATCATTGCCATCCCAATGAATGTTATCAGCATGGGATCAAGAAAATGGCTATCAGACGGCTAACAGCGGTAGATAACAATGGACTATACTTAGATAATAATAACCTTTTATCTCAAAATATAATATACAAATATTTGGTTGAAAAGCGGTCATTTTTATTATTGATTTTTTTATTAATACACTTACTTCACTTGCATATAGCATTCTTTCGTAACTCATGGAAAGAGTGAAAATCTAATTTTTCCTTTAATATTAGTTAGTTATTTCTAAACATTTTGGAACAATGACGTTTATTTCGAAAAAAGAATATTGCATAATGCTGATATTGTTTATTTGGTTCAGTCGTTATTTATTATTCATAGTTTTTATTTATTTACTCTTTGATACGTTAGGAAAAATTACAATAAGCCATGCTTTATAAGGTAAAAAATCCTATAACATCCGATTAGTTCACCTATTGATTTGTCATTTGTGTTTTTAATGAGCCTATTGATTTTTTGGAAATTTTTCATTTTTTCATTATGAATTGTATGTGTAGTGCAGACATAAGTGCAATGTGTTTAATTTGAATCAGTTAAATTAACAGAAGAATGAGTATTTTTGAAGAACTACACCGTCTACAATTTTATTAAAAATTTAACATAACTTGGAATTCAACTGTTTATGTAGATTGGTAATATTTTTAGTTTTACTTATTTAATTTTTTAAAAATCTATTATGCTATGAAGTTAATGAAGGTAGAGACTGGGGTTAGAGAGCCACCCTATTCTAAACAGCCCTTGCCACAGGAGAAGCTTTTATTTTTTTTGATGAGAGCTTGAAAAGGCCCAGAGTCTGGAAAGGGCTTGAATTTGAAGTGTCAGATTTGCAAATCTAAGTGAAACTATTTATTGCAAGGATCAGGAATGATAACGTTATCTGCAAACTAAGTTTGATAAAAACATCTTCACAGTTTAGGAGTCCTTAATCCTTAATACTCAATGAATCCTTTATATTGTATTATGAAATTCTCAATGAATCCATTATATTGTATTATAAAATGCAATGTTTTTTCTAGTACGTGGAATCTTCAAATTAAATATTCTGATTCTTAGGTATTCGCTTTGTTTTTTCGCAGAACCTTCGTTAGAGCCTTTCTTTGATATTTTATTGTTTAGGATTTTTTTTAAAAAGGAAATAAATGTTCACGTAGGCTTCGACGGTCGTAAGATAAATACAAAGGAAATAAAGTTATTCATGTTTATATTGAGACTTAGTTTTCGAAAGTTTAAAAAAAACATATGACCGTAAGAAATTTATTATTTACAATTTTTTGTGAGTTCAAAAACTCTCCTTTTGAACTACTTATTGATCGTTTCTATACTGTTACCAGTATCGTTCTCCTATACTTTCGTATGTGTGTGTAAACGTACTGCTTCAATTTGCAGTTTTTGGAAATATTTAACCCCTTCCCAAACGTGTATAATATAAAATTGTATTACATTTAGCATGTTTCAACAACTAAATCTTGTTCCATAGTTTAAAGGGCGCCAATTTAAAAAAAAAAAGTGAAAATGACAAAAAAATAAAGTCTCCTCTTCTTTATTTTCTTGCCTGCTTCCAAGCAGAAGGCATCTAGAATCAATAAACTATTACAGTTATTATTTAAATAATATTCCCATTCGGTTTGTTTCGAGCATTAATATTTTTTTTAAATAAAAATAAAATACGACTTAAGACTAGATGGAAAAATTTTGATGTTTCATAAATGGACCTAGTTACAGCAAATAAATTTAAATCATGTTTATTTTAGCTGAAGAAACACATACAATGAACTTTTTAATAATGGCTCCATTATAATTTAAGGAATTTAAATTATAAGTTCGCGCCGGGATAGCTCAGGGGATCCGTACGGGTCTCGCAATCCTGACGCCGCGGGTTCAAATCCCGCCCAGGTCAATCTTTTATTTATAATATAGAAGGTTGTCCTGAGCCATGGGTGTTTAAAATAGGGTGGCAACCTGTAGATAGCCCCTCCCTCCAATGACCCTTAGTGGTTGCAAGGGAGGCTAACAAAGCAAAAAAAAAAATTATAAGTTCCTTATTCTCTTACTGTTATTATATAGGTAAAATATTCTGATTCTTGAAGAAAAAAAAAATATGATTGTTTGTAGTGAATGTCATTTATATTCTTGGTCAAAATTTGGGAAGATCTCTTCTACTTGAAGCAGCTTGCTGGAGGGAAGACACGGTAGTTCACCTGACCGCCGATAGATGCCACCTCTATCTTGACCTTCCTCTTTATTGCTTCTTCAAGTTTTTCTCCACAGTTTCAAGTTATATGGAAAATGTCATGTAGCATGGAATCAATGCTTTTTAATCTCACATATGTCCTCCTACTTCTGTGTTGTGATGAGCACGCGGGTGTTAGCCTATTTGTTCGCTGTATAGTGATGGCTGTAAAAGCAACTTACTGGATTCGTCAATAATACAGATTATAAGTTAACAAATAAAATCAAAGCTTAAACTAACGCCAGAAATTTCATAAAACGTTTCTGAAGCATTTGCGAACACTTTTTTTTTTTTTAAATAAGTTGAAATGCATTATTAATAATTTAACTGTATTATTATGTTCAAATAACTGATTACATTTTTGTTAATTCATTGTGAAACTGTAAATGATAACTTTTTCTGGTTGACATTTGAGCTGAGTCCTAATTGTTGTGTGAATTTGTACTTTTGAAAGTGTAAGAGTTTAGCAAAACTTCTTATGCGAAATAATGTAGCAAAAAAAAAATGGTGTGTTGTCTACTCTTTTTTTTTTTTTTTTGAAGGAGGAGAAACGCTTTATGCGGACTCCCGTATTGGGGAATACTGTGGGACTCATGGCTCAAATGAGTCATGTTACCCACTAAAACTCCTCCTTCTAGGCGGCCCCTGATGGGGCATTGCCTGTCGAGGTTTCTCTAGGTCTTCTTTTTTCCTTTGGTCTATTTAGAGGTACTCTCTGTCCTCGCGAGGCTAATGGGCATCGGAGGACATTTTCCACTCCTCTACAAATTTTAAAAATTTTTCCCAGTTTTCCTCGCTCTTAATGAAGTGCCTTGGCTCTGGGCTCCAGTCATATATAGCCCTGCACAGGCGGAGTCTCGCATGCTCGAGACTCTGACATCTGAACAGGACGTGCCAGACATCTTCTTGCTCCCCGCTATCGCACTTGTCGCAGATCGGGGAGTCAGATCTTTTAAAGAAGTGGAGCCTCGCCTTGAAGGCTCCATGTCCTGATAAGAGCTGGGTCGTCCAATGGTCGGGTCTAATATACGTGCAGCTTATTCGTGCGTTGATATTCGGGAACCATTTTCGAGTGACTTCTCCTTTGGGAGAATCCTTCCACGTCTGGTTCCAGGTCTCGTAAGTTGCGAGGCGCACTCTTTGCTTCCTTTCTCCCGGGTGCTCGGTTTCGACGTCCGCCGCCTCTGTTGTGAGGTTTCTTGTTCTTTGGGGCAAGCCTCTCTTTGCTCTATAGGTCGCCTCACGGGCGTCCAGCGTAAGTGTGATTGGCGCCAGGTGTGTTGTCTACTCATAATGATTTTATGTACTCGTACATAAAATGTCAAGGGGCATAATCTTTTGAATTTCGAAAGAATTTGTGTTTTTTTTAAAGCTCCCCAGCTGTTTTCAAAATAGAGAAATATGCAAAAATGGCTTATAGTTATCCTCTCGCCCTCAAAAGGTATTGGCGACCGCTAAAAAGTGGAGTGAAACTTAAGAAAAGATTTTTAAAAAAATGCTTTTTAAGAACATTATTTCTCGGGAATCAAGTTATTCGTGTTGGAATCATGACGCGACATTTGAAATATTTCAACGGATCTTCAATGAACATACTTTCGATCTGCAAAATAAAAAATACAAAAAAAAAATTAAAACCTAATTTGTAATATGGTGATCAGAGAGAGACGAAAATTTTAAAACTTAAAATTTTCTTTATTATTATCGTCTTAAAAAGATTATACATCTTTTTCGTTTGGTTTATACAACCAAAATGGTGTGAAATATTGTTTTCTGATATTTATTTATATATTTTTTCTGGTAAACTCATATTAGGGGTAATGTTTAGCAAAATAAGTTTCTATGTTAGTACAGATACTAAGTTTGGTTTTTTGGGCTGTTATTGACGTTTTTAAAAAGATGTATAAACCAAAATGGTGTGAAATATTGTTTTCTGATATTTATTTATATATTTTTTCTGGAAAACTCATATTAGGGGTAATGTTTAGCAAAATAAGTCTCTATGTTAGTACAGATACTAAGTTTGATGTCTTGGGCTGTTATTGCATACCATATTGTTGAATTAATTATGTTTCGTTCTAAGTTAGATGAAAGGTAGGTGGGTTTAAAGAAAGACCAACTTGGACCAATTTTACTTACTGCTAGTAGTAAAATATTATTTTCTGACGCATATGTTATTTTAATTTTTACGAAAAATACCGTTTATTGAGCAGGATGTTAGTGTATTTAATTACAGTGGCAGATTACATCTCCCTCCCCTTCTTCCCTTGAATAAAAAAAATTTTCTAATCTTTTAAGTAGATAATAAAATGTCATATATATATATATATATATATCTCATCGTCTGGAAAATNTATATATATATATGTTTGTGCGTTTTACTAAGTAATTGTTACACGTTTTCAAACTATTAAAGTTCGATAGTTTTTACCGGTTTCGATCTAATAGGAGTGGGGTTAAATGTTATATATGGGTGTACAAAAAGTTATTTTTGTGTTGCGGGCGTAATATTGAGTTTAGAGTAATGAAACGCAAAATAGATTGTTTATAAATATGAAGTACATGTAGTTATACAGCGATTTCAAACATTTAGTAATGATCGTTCTCCTCCACGTTAACCTTAGCTATATTTATCCCTCTTGAATCTGTTCTTTCCAATTTAATACTCCTTATCAGTTAATTATAATGTTTATTAAAACTAGGTTATTTATATTCCACGTTTTAAATTTAAATTTAAAAAAAATTGATGCTGTGCTGTTATTTTATTTGATTATTTAATAACTATTTATTATGTTTCGAGTTTTTATGTTTTAAATTTTATTGTTTCAGGTAAGTTTCCTGTTATTTACTTACATTATCCTAGTTGAGGTACGTTTCTGTTTTCTTTTTAGAGAATGTTTTTTTCATTTTTTAAGTTAAATATTTATAATTTTTAGATCTATCTTACGAATTTTTGATTGTTTTTGTTATTACTTGTATTCTATTGTTTTTTTCTCTTCTTTGTTAGTAGTGCACTAAAGTTCATCTGCCCAATACAATTTCTCACCCAAATGCCTGTTTATTAACAAGGATTTTCATTTGTATCTTAAACTGCTTGCAATCGGGAGTTCAAAGTTTCTTGAAATATGATTGATAGAATAACTTCTACTTCTCCTTAAGGAAGTCAAGTATTTAACATACATTAACATATAGTAATAACTATGTCTAACATGACTGCTTTTGAAATGTTTCTTTATATTTTCTTTTCATTTTGAAGTATTTATTTTATTTATTTTGGAGTTTAAGTTTGGTAGGTCAAAAATATGCGCACGCATGTATGTGTACACTCTTTTTCGACCACTCTTTTTTAAAAATTATTTTTAAGTAATACTAAGTTAAATTTGATGATCGGAGATGAAGTTCGGAGACTTGTTCATTAAATGTCAGCAAATATTAACCTCACTTGAAATTTCAATGTTTTTTTAAATTTTTATCAGTGGTTTACCTGGAAGCCATCTTTGGAGCTACCTTTGGTAAAAACAAAACAAAGCCAGACTCTAGTGTAATGCGTATATCGATCTAATGTAATTGTATTACATTGTACATTGTGTGTTAAATGATGTAAATTAGACATGTATGTTTAACCTGTTAATTTTTCTATCAATACCTATTGATGATGATAGGAACTATGTCAATATCGTTGTGCAGAAGAAGCGATATAACAAAATTCGTACAATATTCTAGAGGACGAGAGTGTTATCTCTTCACAGGACAATCTTCTAAGGGGGAAGGGAATTAAGCGACAATTTCCTCTTAGACTTATGAAAATGTTTTTGTTGTGGACGTTTATGATTTGGTAATGAAGGTGGAGGTTCGAGATTACTTTATGTGCATTCGGTTCAGAGATTGGAATATGAATGGCATGTTTGGAAGAGCGTGAAGCATTGGTGTTTGATTAGCTTGTACTGTAGCAAGCTTTTATGGATTTTGTGGGTTCAGAATATGCCCTTATTAATAGCGTACCCGAAAAGAATAATTAATCCTCAATAAAAACAAAATAATAAATTATTTGAAAATAAAAAATCGTATCTGGTAAATTCTTAGTAATGTCTTAATGACGTCACTTCTGTTGTGTTGTGTACTGTATAAAGATCATTATACATCACAACCTCCTTTAGTTTGGTCCAGTTTGGACTTGTTTTTATAGCTACCTGCAAGTTACTACCTGTAAGTTACTAATCATATACTGCTTACAGATCAGAAGTATGATTAGTGCGGCACTTGCGCTTGGAGAATATACCCCACTCCCAGGGTTGTATACATTTTCGACTCTAATGTCAGTATCTGTTCCTATTAAAGGTGGGAATATGTGTGCCTATCAAAAAATCTCAGTGCTTGTATGCAATTTCGTGCCAAGGACCTGGACTTTGACAATTTCATTGCTAGTTTCTTATCAATAACACTGGGGAACAATTTGGGACTCAATTTCTGTTAAGTTAGAATTTTTAGCTGTTTTCTATAAATCAAGATTTGAGGGTCATGGAAGCAAGGTATCAATGTTGACGGGACGTACATATGATGGCTGACTATTGTTGGAGCATCAAGCGCGAATGTACACAAACTAAACATTTCAGAAAAAGCTACAACGCTAATTGTTATTTTTATTTTTAAGTACTGTTCATTAATTAAACAATTTTATATGTAAGAAATCGATTTAACTTACATTAAAGGTTTTGTAAACTGCATGTTTGGTACGTTTTTACTTTATCTTCTTTTAAATGCATGATTTTTATGATTTCTGAGGGTATCCTATAGTTAAAAAAAATTGACGTGATAGACAAAATCTGAGGTTATTCTCAGATTCAGACGCCAAGAATTAGTGAAAAAACAGTGTCAGATCTAACTCAACAGAAAATGTGTTTCCCTGTGTAATAATTATACACCATTGTATCGGGATTATGTTTGATAATTCTAAATTATTTTTATTTGTAATAAAATAATTAAAAAAAAAAAATATTTTCCTCATAATTTTATGTCTGCTCCATGCCCATAAAGTCAGTGAGTATGCTGTGGTAGTTTTAATCGTATCTCTTATACCTAGCGGAGTATGAGTGCACATGATGGTATAGAACACCGGCTCATTCCAATCTTATCTCTTTATCACTTGGGGGTTTTTCATTTTGTTGGTAGTTTCACTCATTTTGGATTCTGTCGCTCCTAAAAGACGGAGTGAACACACAAAAAAAACTTATTTGTTCTTCGTGTACAGATACACCCGTAAATGCTAAATTAGGGGTTCTCCTGTTTTACATTGTTAGATAAAGGAAAGAAAATACGTCATGCAAGAGCTGCGTAATTCAATATGATTTCCCGTGTTTCTTTAAAGGTAAAAATAAATAAGGAGTAAATATTTTATTTGGTTGTGGTTTTTTATCCCACGTAAATTTTAAACAATTTTTAGTGCAAGGGAACAGAATAAAAAATCTAACTGTCCCAGCCAGGACTCGAACCTGGATCCCCTGCTATCCGGGCCGGTGCATTTACCACTTATGCTACCGAGACAAGTCTGATAAGTTATTAANCCACGTAAATTTTAAACAATTAATGAGAGGGAACAGAATATAAAAAACTATCTGTCCCAGCCAGGAATCGAACCTGGATCTCCTGCTATCCGGGCCGGTGTGTTAAGCCATTACAACACCGGGACGAGCTAGATTTCTCATTAAATTCCCTGTACACTAGCGAGTGCCTAACCCACAAGAAATAGTTTGACAATGTCAGCTCCTTCGAGTTTATATATCTAATAATATTAGTTGAGTAATATATCTTTCATGATAGCTATTTCGCACTGGAATGTAGCGTTAAGCTAACGGCAATAACTATTTGTTAACTTTTTATATAACTAATGAAATAAGTAATATTACGTTTTTTTAATAATACAAATTATTTTATTATTATTATAGCCAAATAAAATTTTTTTTTTACAAAACCTAGATTAATTTATTGAATAATGATTTTCGAAAGTTTATAATAAAAGATTCGTCGCAAGTAAGTTATAAATTTTAATAATTTGACAACTCCTTTCTACTCGTTAGTTACATTAGATTTCCTCAAGATCTAGAGTTCTTAAATCCGAAATTACCTAACTTTTCTTTACTATAGACCTTGTCATAGTATTTATATTGTAGTGTGGAGAATGTCAAAATATATATATTAGTATGAATTTTTTTCTCCCATTTAGACGGAACTAGATATTTTGCCCGTACTTCAGTATGAAAATACTTGATTTTTAAAATTTAGTTTGTCTTATTATTTATTTAATTTTAGTACCAAATATATTCCTACGTCAAAACTCAATTTCTTATAATGTAATTGAAGTTTAAACCATTAATTATTGTTGTGATAATTAAAAAAAAAAAAATATAAACCAGGACAATGCCGTTTACCAATAAATATTGTATTATATTGTATTTTATTTTTAAAAATATTTTGTCTCCAGTAAGAGTTATTTCCTCGCGAATTTTTTTATTCTTGTTCATTCAAATAAAAGTGTTATGATATACTTCATTATTCAGAGTATATCGGAGCACTATAATGCGGGGTGGAGGGCGAAAGGTCACTAAATGTAGTTCATTCACGACCCCTGAATAAATCAATATTTTCATTAAATTGTCTTGGAGTGTAGTGTATGTAGAGAAGAGTGTTTATTGGGACGTGAGGGGAGGGTGGGTTGGGTTGCTGCCCCACGAGCTGGTTGGGGTGGTGAAACAGTGACGTCATGGTTGCCATAGCGACCTCCATCTCGCCCCCCCCCCATCCCCAAGCTCCTCCTTTCCTCTGGTTTTAAACTTTATATTTAGCAATAGAGGGAGTGGGAGGGGGGTACCGTGACCGGCAGGAAGGGGAAAGAGTGGGGGATACCCGCAGTCAGATAACTCCCTAATTGAACAGAAATTACAGGGGCAGAGAGAACTTTCTTCTCCTCCTTCAGGAAAATGATAATTAATAGCCGGTTATAAATCATGACCTATCGCTTCTGCTAATTATCTCGGGGGACATGTGCAGCCCCACTCCTCACTGGACAAATCTCATCCTCCCGCCCCCAATCACTCCTTTCCTCTTCTTATCCTGCTCTACTTCCTACTCGACATGTACTTGCTCAACCATCTCTTTCTCACATTCCATTTGGTTGCCATTCTGCCGATACTTGAAGAAAGGAATTTCCTGAAATTTAGGAATTGCTTCGAGAAGACAGTTATCCAAATTTGTGTTGTCCATTTAATCCGTATTTATTATTAGATCTGCATTTATATTAGGTTCTGTTTCGTATGTGTATTGTACATAATGGGTACTCAAATTTTGTTATATTTATCATGTGCGATTGCTCTTTCATTTTTCCGAGTATGTAGGACCTTTTTGACAATATCAGGGGAAAAGCAAGACGTTCTAACATGCCCGGTTTTCGAGAAAGAGCTGAGTAGGTTTTAGGCCGAGGAGTTCAATGACAGACTGGATTTTCTCTGCTATGCAGAGAGAACTGTGTTATCTGTTCGTAGATTTCAAGCAGGTCTTTATAAGCATCTACGAATCTTTGTACGTTGCTCTAAGAAGCACAGTAAGTCTGGCGTACGGGAGGGAAGTTGGATCCTCTACAGGATTTGTATGAGCAGTTCAAGTTTTTTAGTCAAATCTTGGTCTGGAGACGAATATTGAGAATTCAATGTTCTTGGAAACCTTAGTAAGTGGCTAAGAGAATGCTTTGGGGTAAAATTAGAGTACTCGACCATGGAAGACTTTCTGCTTATGGGGAGTATCATGTTGCGGACAGATATTTCATACGTGATGCAGAAGCTAGTAACCCAATCAGAAGTTGTTACTTTTCTACATGTGCGGAGACTATTGAAGTTTAGGCTCGTTCAAAGAAGGAGAATATGTCCTACTTTTATATTATCAGACCAACCGTTACTCGTATGGCTTCGAAATATGGGCCATGCGGGGAAATAAAGTAAAACTAATTGCTGGTATAGGCGCAAAATATTCCTAGGTAAATGTTTAGTCCCTCGAAATTTACACGTTTACATGTTACATTGACTGGATTTATAATGAGCTGCTACAGGGTTTAATTACGGTGAGTTGAGCATCCCTTGATTCGCCTGATTGAGATGCCATTGGTAAGGATGGACCCTTGTAGTATACCTTGGTGAATGAAAACACTGCTGGTCCTCCACTTTGCATAGTACGGGTGTCTATTCAGGACTCTTGCAGTGGAGGGAAGACGAGTGCACCTCGTCTGCCAGCAGAGACCTTTGCAGAGGCTATTGGACAGTAGTGCCCTCCTGCGATCGAGCTTGTGTATGTGTGACTACGACCCATTATAAAGTATTGATTAAGGAATTCAATTTGTTTACCGTCCATTCACCCCTCCCCCCTCCTCCCGCCCTTCCACTCCCGTTCTACTTGCTCGTCATTATCAACGACTCGATTAATTTCTTTAAAAAAATAAATAAATAAGGCTAGGTCACCCAGCGTCAGTCTCCTACAAATGTCCATAGGAAGTAGGGATTTTCTAATACAAGAAAATATATACTAAAATCTTTCCTTAGTCGTGTTTCTAGAATTAATGTGATCAACTTCATTTTATGAAAATATTTACAATCAAAATTTAGCTATTGACATTTGGAGTTATTTTGTTCTAGAGGAAACGTTCGGGATTTGAACAGAACCTTTTAAATAATATCTTTGAATTAAAAAGTTTTCATTTTTGCTAGGATTTCATATTGAACTGCGGGTTCCTTTACTTTGCAGGACGACGTATCCTTCCACTACCATGGGGGGCTAACTCATGACTCAAACTAATACTCCCCACAGTTATGATCGCCTAAAATCGACTGGACGAGGGTCATACGTATTATAGTTCTGGATTTCTTAGTGTAAATATAATAGCTTTCAATGCATATGTGTCAGTAGTAAGTCACTGACTATACTTTATTGCCTTTTGAAACTCTACCTTTGATAGCAATTTTTTGTGCAAGGGAACAGAATAAAAAATCTAACTGTCCCAGCCTTTTCCTCTATTTTCTTGTATGCAATGTCCATGTCATATCTAATTTAAAAGGCCGAGACCAGATACAGAGCGAAATCGGGCATATTGGAGTGGGAATTACGTGAAATGTAAAATGCGAGAACAAAATGAATATTCGATTTAGTGTGTGTCATATTTGATTGAGTAATGGAATTCAACACAAATTTGTTTTGTCAACAAGTCGCCTTCAGTCATTCGGAAGTACCCGAAATGGTAGATGCTAGTTCCATGGGCTTGGGGCCTATTCTGAACACGTTCTTTTAGCATTTAAACAAGATATTTTAGTGGGGGTTTACTGATTTCTTACATTTTTGTTTCTTTTGACTAGAAGATACATTTAGCTGTTTAATTGAAAAATTTGACAATTTTTTATTATTTTAAAATAAGACGGTGAGTTCTTCATTGTGGGAATTGCTTGACATATCGAAGTAGAAACTGTTTTTTTTTTTCCGCTTCATCGGATGTAATATTTTGTTTTGAGCAATGAAGCTGAACACATATTTGTTTATTGATAAAATATATATTGTATAAGTGTAGGGAAAATTACGTAAGACGGACAGTTCAGTTACTAAGTTTAATCAACGATGAATTATTATTCCTTCAATTGAGGAATTCATTGAGTTTATGCCGCTAGTGCAAGGCGGGCATACAAGTTTTTATATCAGAACTAAAATAAATAGATTAAGTTCATATATCCTGTTCTTTCAATAAAACTACCTAATTGCTAAGAATAATTGATGTCGAATGTTGTGTGTTTGTGTGTTGTACTTCTTACTCTTCAATTTGTTTCATTACTCCAGATATAACTAAGAAGATTTTAACAATTTTTAGTGCAAGGGAACAGAATAAAAAATCTAACTGTCCCAGCCAGGACTCGAACCTGGATCTCCTGCTATCCGGGCTGGTGCATTTGCCATTTATGCTACCAAGACAAGTCTGAAAGTTATTAAATTTCCCGCACTAGTGTCGAGGGTCTGACCTCCGAGGCAGACAAATATATCGTCTTATGCTCGGAGGAAGTTAGATTTTTTATTCTGTTCCCTTGCACTAAAAATTGTTATAATTTACTTGGGATTAAATACCAGAAAAAAAAAGTATAAGAAGATTTTAATTTATCAAAACATGTTACATTATATTAATCATTTGTGTCCACCGTATTTTTTTTTTTTTTTAATTACAGTCTATAGTTGATTTATTCCCTTTTTTCGCATTTCTGAGCATTTATACATCCCTAATAGTAGTAGAAGTTTTCTGAAGAAAGTGTAAATGATATTTGTGATATTTTTCCTTTTGAAAGTATTAATTGTTAGCGTGTTAACCAGTAATGTTATTATAATAAATTAAGACTTCCTGAGAAGTTGACCAACCCTTTATCTTAACCCCTCATATTGACCTGCAGTTTTCATTGGTGATACTTACGACATATAGGTATATGATTATTGAGTTTTTATGCGAGTTACAACATAATTACCTCTTTTACTTTAGTCATTTAGATACTTTTTCTTAAAATTTATCCTGTGTAAATTTCTCACCCCTTCTCTAAGTTGTATAGTTTATCAAATATTCATCAGATCTGTAGGACGACGTATGGCCTTAAACGTTTTTGTCCAATACTATTTAACTAATAAAATCTTCTTTTTTTTTACTTGTTGTGTGTGTGTGTGTGTATTGCTGATTATCCGAAGTATTTACTCTTAATGTTTTTTCTATTGTCTATGAGCTGTGTATTTTTTACATAGTTTTTAAAAGTTCTAGAACGTTGAAATACAAATTTTGTTGTTAGCACAAGAAAACTTGAGGTTAGTTTTTAGGAGCAATATAAGGGGTAGGAGGTTAGCGTAGGATTTGTTCTAGACGGAGGAGGCCTAGGGAAGGTGTCCTAATTGTCTGTAGATAGGCCGATCCCTAGGTCCTCCTAACTACCTCCTTCCCCCCACCCACCAAACAGATAAATTAAAAGTGACATAGGGCGATAACGGCTCCCTCTCTCCCCGGCAGACACTAAATTCTGCTTTTACTACCGGAGGGGTCGTAGAGGGAGTCGGGGGGTAAATTGATTTCTTTAGGGGTTGGTGGGGTCCCCTCCTCCCTGTTTGTCTACATCCCTCTCCCTCTCCTCCCTTACAACTTTTCTTTCTAGGCCACCACTACTTAACATTGCATCTTTCCTTTCTTTCCCATTATTTGTTGTACCTTGGGCCTCCACCGGAGTAATAGTACTGCATTACAACCTGCACTCAAAATGATTTATTGTCTGTATTTGCGAACCTGGCCTAAAATGGGTGGGGTATCTAATATACCCCTGCCGTTGCAAACTTAATTTTCAAATTTGTGAAAATAATAATTGAAAAATCTATAATTATGCTTCATTTTGTACATTTTTGTATAATTTCAGTCTGGAAAAACTTCAAAATTTAAAATCACAATTTCTTATAGAATTATAATTTTTTCTGGCTCCCTTGCATTTCTTGTATATAATTTAAAGTGAGATTAAATAAAACAACTAAAATAATTACTTACTTATAATAATATTATTATTGCAATAAAATATTTCGAACACGATTGTTTAGCTATTGAGTAGAATTGTGTAACATTTATATTTTATTGTACATTATTTTCTCGATATTACGAATGATAATTAAAAATGCAAATTTGGGAAGCAAATATTAGTAGAATTCTATGTTAGGGTTGTTGTTTGNAGAGTTATTGTTTGTTTTTATTTATTTATTTTTTTTATTATTTTATTTTATTTTTTTATTTTGCAATTTATTAAATGCTTTTGAAAACATTAAATTGTTTAAGACAACAATTAAATGGTAATGTATTATTACTAAACACATTAAAGATAGCTTACCTTTTCTGTCGAATATACTGCTTTACATATTGAGTAATATTTAGTGGCGGTGTAATGCTTTCTCAAAGGAATGATTAATGCCGGCTACTAATCTTCTTTTCAACTCGGGGCGGCCCTGCAGTGGTGCATGCGAGAAAATAAGGGAGTGGGGGGGAGGTTAGAAGGAAATTTACATCTACGTCTTTGTAGTATTTTAAGTTGCAAACTATTATCAGAAAATATAGTGTTACAACTATTAGATGTTTTTTCTGGGATTTGGTCAAGGTAGATAACAAAAGTTGGTTGAGCGGTTCACTTCTGTTCCCTTCCAAACTAGTCTAGAGCAAACTTTAGAGCTAACATATTTAAGTTCTTTGTTCTCTCAAGCTTGTATTTACTCTTATTTGTTGCCATCTTGAATGGAACATTGCACATTTTCTTCGATTACTTCTTGCTTACACAGTTTGCTTGACAAACTGTTTTTTTCTTTCTTCCCGACTCCCCGATAGATTCGTGGTGCCTGTTTAGTAATGCCTTGTGTAGCGAGTTCAAGTACGTTCACAGAAATGTATAGCGGTGATAACCAACCTCTATCTTCTGTATTTGACATTTTTTTCTTCATTTTATTCAAATTCATTATATAGTATTCTCATCAAGATTTTTATCCACAGTGAATATTATTTTATATTGTGATATAATTCTTTATAATTTATTAATTGTGTTCTTATCTACTTAAATACTGTTGATTATTTATATATCCGATTATTTACATATTTTCTAATCATTTTTTTAATGTTTGTTCTGATTGAGCCTATAAGATTTATTTGTTTCTTAATAACCTATATTGGTTTGGTTTTGAAGGTTTTTATTATCATTTAAATATATGAAGACATCATTGATTAAAATTAGTGGTTTGTTTTAAATGCATCATGCGCTTGCTCGAAGCAATCCCGTTCTGAAATTGGCTCCTTACTTGCAATAATACAGTTTGTTGTTTGTGATGTAGAAGCTCCTCAAGGTGGATGTAATTCCCTCGGACCCCATACTAGCCTATGTTTACTGATCGTTGTAGGTAAACATTGTGGACCGGGGACCGTAATGTGCAAACCAACAATCCCCCTCCCTCGTATGTATTCATAGTGCCCCGGCGTACATATACAGTTGACAGGCTTCCATAACTCTCGAATTTCAATGGTGTTTGCAATCAGTCCTAGAACAAGCCCATTCTGCATCGCAGTCAGTTGCTATGATTGGATTTAATAATATAGCCCGGAGCAGCACACGACTGTTGGTCCTCATTATGTCGGCTGGCGGTCCTACTGCTAGGGTCCTAGCTAGCTCCTCTGCTTCGTCGTTAGCTTCAATCGCTTTTTAGCAGACTTCGAGAGTCCGTCTTATCCAGCAAACTTTAGCATATTCTGATGGCAAATATATATGTGTGTGTGTGATGCGTTATAAGTTTATTTCAACATGTAGTTTCAATATTATACGCCAGAAGGTACAATTAATCACTTTTTTACAACCCTTTTAATCCTTAGTAGCATTTGAGTGTCAAACATCAATAAATAATATCACAAATTAATAATGTAATGAAGATAATAATATTTTCCTTTTGTTTAGCTTTACCGATTTTTTTTNTTTTTTTTTTTTTTTTTTTTTTTTTTTTTTTTTTTTTTTTTTTTTAAGCCTCCATTCCAACCAATTAGGGTCATGTAGGGAGGGGCTATCTGCAGGTTGCCACCCTATTCTAGATAAAGGCTTGCCCTGGGCAGGAATTGGACCCGCAGCGACAGGTTTGCAATACCCCAACGGATCCCCTGAGCTACTAAGGCGCCCCGTATATTGAATATCTTAATATAATGTATAGTTTAGATAAATAAAATTCAGCACAAGTTTGTTTATTGATAAAAGACATATTTTGCCAGTTACAATTTTAGTATAGTATATGTACCGCCGAAGCGAGTACTTTGCCAGTTACAGTGTGTCATTCAGCAAGTGTCAGAGGGTTTTTTTTTTACTGCGACAAAGCCACAGTTGGTAATTCTTTTTTTTTTTTTTTTTATTAAAGAAATCGTTCGATTATTTTTTAAATGCTATTAAATGCTTAAAAAAAAAAAAAAAAAAAAGTTTGCTCCAATGTGAAATTGGGCTAATACGCGTAGCGATTACATCAAATGTCAAAATTTATGATTAAGAGCAGGCGTAATATTTAGTTTAGATTAATGAAACTTAACATTTAACATTTGATACATTTTCTCGCCATTAATACGACCCAATTTTCTTTGGGCCCTTGCTGAATTATATTATAAATTATAGAATGTAGAAAGGTGAAACATGGCGAAATTGACATTGTAATCTTAATTTATATCTTTTCCTCTATTTATTTTTATTGAGTTACTTTTTCTCTAATCCTTCATTTTCCGTCGTATTTCTTGGCCAAACATGGCTATTGTACTTTGATATATTTTTTTATTATTACCTCTAGATTGTCGGGGTAACAAATAAGTAGCTGCTGTATTAATGTGGAAGATATGACTTATACGCCCATGGAAGAGAATCTCTTATTAGTCGGACGTCAATCCGTAGAGTCCATCAATGTTCCTTCTTCTAGTCCGCCGTGGACCATGAGAGCGTTTGGAATGCTTTTGTCGGGCCATAAACATGTTCATTTGAAGTGTGAACATGTTCTACGTCTGCCATATGGAGTGGCGTGTGTACAAACACCAATAAATGCGACTGATCCGCTTCACCTACCGTTTGGAGAGCTGTCTCACAATTATCAATTATTCTAGGTCAAATATGCATGGCTTTCTGGAAGGTTTCCTTTTGCTGATTTAAAAAAGTATTGGTGGTGTAAAGGTGAAATTTTGTGTTTACGTGTATATTATATTATATTGAAATGCCTTAAAAAAAAAAAAAAAAAAAATTATACGGAATTACTCTGAAGGAAATTCCTAAAATCCAAATAGAGCGTAATCTCGGCTTCCAGTCGTTAATAGTCATCCAACTTAGTCCATCTCTACAGTCAACTTATGCATATGATATTCTTATGTATGTTATTACTAATGTAATGTAATAGTAATACTATTTTTATATTTAGAACATCTAAAGTTCCTGTAAATTTTAAATCACGTTAAAACTTTTCTTTAAAAAATGATTTGCGATAGTCGTGTTTATATATATATATATATATATACACTTTAATCGAACTAAATATTCATACAAATGGAGTATTTTTGAAATGCGATGATTATTACTGAAGAATTAGTTTGGTCAAGTTTCAGTCGTAAGCGAAACGTCGGTAGATAATAAAAATTAATACTTTTTTCTTTTAAAATGTATTTTTTGGATCAATTTTTACCGAACCCGAACAAATACTCTACTAATGTATATTCATTTTCAGTTTTGCCTGCTTTCTGACTATTAATATAGATATTACAAAAATTGCATATTTCTTTTCCTGCTAAGAAATGTATCAAGTTAGAATTGTTGATCGAAAATATTTCATTAGCTCAGTCTACTCTTTAGTTAGAGTTCCTCCTCTTCATTCTTATCAGTGTTATGCAGTCAGATAAAGAGTGAGTGTATATTATCGTCTGTATCCTTGGTAGTAACCTTGGTAAAAGTTATATTTGAAATATAATTGCGTATTTAGATAACATATTCTGTCTCATTTAGGAGTAAAAAAATACTTTGTCTCTGTCAATCAGTCAATCTACTTCCTTCCTATTCAGAACCAAGCCTTAGCCTTTTTTGAAAATTAATTGAGATGAAACGATGGCTTCGTTGTTGAGGAGAAGGATTAGGGTTTAAATAAAAGTCGAAATTTAAATCTTCATGCATTCCCTTATTCCCTTATATCTTTTAACGTTGGCATTATATACGTAGCATTTATAAGAGATCCCTTACAGGTAGTATATTTAACGATGTAACTTCAAAGGTTGAATGGGCCTTCATCTTAATAAAATATAGAAACCATTTATTCTTTTGTAAATCTTTATATTTTATACGAGAAATGGAAGAGAGCCAGAAAATAAATGTGACTACCTCAGTAGGTACTCGAATTCGGGTCTCTTGCTTTCCGGGCAAGAATGCTGACAGCATTACCGAGGCAGGCAAGATAATCTCTCCAACTCCTCACATTTTACTCCCAGTCTAAACCCCCAAGTAAGACGAATATTTTGTCTTATACTCGAAGGAGCTAACATTGCCGGCTATTTATTAGTAGACTCAAATTATTCCGATATTTCTTTTTTAAATAGTGATTTTAGTTCAAATAAACTTATATAACCCAATAACTGTAAAATCATTTTTTTTTTCACTGTCTATTTTTTTTTTTTTACAATATACACAGAAGAATGAAGAAATTTAAGATTAGGCTATGAGGTTGAGGAGGGCCTGTCTCAGTATCTCTCCTTCCTCTCACTCGGTCTAGGAACGGGCTGAACGGAAATGTTTCATCCATTTTTTACTTCTTTGGGAAATCTGCTTAGATTACGCAACTCCTGCGTCCTGTTTTAGATAAACACACTCCTTTATTTAGGTTTATCTTTGTCGGTTAATTAATACAGCGTTGCATTTTTCTTCAAGTGAACCATGTGGCCGTTCGTTCCCTTAACGTTTAGTAAGCGTCATTTTCTGCATCGATAAGTGTTAGGAATTGGAGGAAATATTTTTAGAAATGTCTGTTTTCCTTCCTTCTTCTTATCTCCCATTTAATTGCTGAGGATAAGGGTAGGCAGTCTACACCCTTGACAGCACTTTTAGATAAGTGATTGCCACCCAGAGCGCGATACGCAACGCCTGATTCGAACCTATGTTGTTATGTCAGCGCTTAAAGTCTCCAAATAATTCAGTGATAAGAACAACCTCACTTAATATTACAGGCGTTTGATTGTTATTGAAATCAGAAGAGTTTTTGTCAATTTTCCTGGAAATTAATGTTTAAGTCGATTTAAAACCGGTTTAATATTTGAATTTTTAGCAGTGGGAGTCTGTAAAGAGTTGCCAAGTATGATATTCATAAGATGAGTGAGAAATTTTGATAAGTTTATAATATAATGGCGGGTATTAAATTATCCAAATGTGTCTATTGTGTGTCGTGTTCATGCATCTTTGCCACATGTGAGAGCAAGTTAACTTCGTCTTAAATGAGTGTTTACCATATATGTGTGTATCCATGCGTACGTGCGTCTTTTAAATGCTAAACGAATGGCTTATTTCGTAATCACCATTGCCTCAAATGTCAAGTGCGAGTAGAAATATATTTTCAATCTAGTTGGCGCAATATTTAGTTTCGTTTAATAATCAAAACCTATTTGTTTGCATTTATAATAAATATTTAAGAAGATGCTCTATATCCCGTATAATATAAGAATAAAGATTTATCCGAATATTTTAATTTAATTGAGGCGAGTTGAAGAAGAAGAAATCTTGCTACCCGCTAAGTGCGAGTGTAACATGTCTTTACGCTACAGGGACTACAGAATGTAGTTTCGTCTCTAGGAACAAAACTGAAGACAAATAAGATAATTGTAAACTTATATGTTTTACGTGGCATTTATAGTTTCAAATACATGTCACCATAATCTAGTATAATGAGTCCTCTTACTGCGTTATGCGTTCCTATGTGGATAGACTTATCATTCCTTTCCCATGCCACTCTTTTGGTACCCAAAAATCCTTTTTGAAAAACTTTACAACGCGCGTGACTCAAATCTCCTGACCTCAGTAAGACTTAGGACCTAACAATGCCCGTCGTCTAAAGCGTGTAAAGTGACAGTTTCTTTGTTTCAAAAAATCAGAATTGAACATGATAAAAAAATAATCATGTTCAATTCATGATTGTGACCCACCCCAATAGATTTATTGATATTTTTTTATCCCGGTCCTTTGAAATGTTAAGGAAATTATTGATGTCAATTTTCTAACTTTTATTTTATATAATATGTATTAAGTATACAAATTCAGGACCAGCCAGCCTCAAAATAGTTTAGTTGTTTTGTCTCCTATTTAGCCTGAAGGGTATTATTTCTTTTAGTAAATCCGCATAGTTAATGTATCACTTATTTAGTATACTTCTACCTATTATCACTAAAATCATTTACTCGCAAGATAAAAGTGTGTTCCTTTCAATATATTTGCAGATTTGTTTGTTTCCGTTATAGATTCTCCATTAAATGTCTAACCTGAGCGAGTTCTGTATTAATCTTCTTTCCGCAAATCATTTCAAGCGTTTAATAAAGCTGATATCTTGTAAACAGGTTTGTAGCGTTAAAGCTGTTCCTAATTGAAAACTGCCAATTCACTGACCGATTTATCGTTTTTATAAACCACTTATTAAATTAATTGTAGTAATTCTTTACTCTTTTACGTGTTTAAATTTATTTCATTTATTGTCCGTTTAATAATGTAATTTTTTGTTATATCTGCTAATGCCAAACGGAATTTGCCCTGTTTACGTCGGTGACGCAGGATTTTTCTATTTCTGAAATATCCAATTATTATATTTTATTATCCAACTTACTAAATATGTCTTTTTTACAATATGTATCAATAAATAATCATAAAATTATTGCTCTTTATGTATGAATTTATGCAATTTAATTTTCTTTAATAAGCCCCATTGTTTTAATATTTTGTTATTAATTTTTCTAGAGTACTTTGGATAATATTTTCATTCACATGCAGTGATCAGAATTTAATTAGGCAACTATGATTTTAACTATTGTTCTCTTATTTTGTTAAATATTTATTTTTAAATTTATCCACATTATTTTATTTTGAATATTTTTCTGTTCTTCTTTAGCCATCCTTCACTTAAAATCACATGTCTTTTGCCCCCTTTTACAGACGTTTTGTAGCTGCATGTTTTTATAATAAAAAATCTGAGTCGAATTTTTGAAATATTAAAAAAAAAAAAAAATTTATTGAGTAGAAAAAATAACTCTTTTAAGTAGGTCGGCCAAGAGAGGCATTTTTAGTTACGAACAATTAAGGGGAGTGATTATTTGAACCACAGTAATATGTTTTTTTAGTTATCCAGAATTATTAAATTGTATAAGAGTNTTTTTTTTACAAATTTTTAGCGTGTTAATTTAGTATAACTAATTGATGTTTGATGAGCGAGGTGTTTTGGGTGCGGGGAAGTGCGTGGAAGAGAGATATGCAGGAGCCGATAGGGTGGACCGCCAGCTGAGTTGGGAGATCGTAGTAAAATAGAATGAGGGTGGCGGGTTTAGAGGTCAGGCGGCAGGCGCGGAGAGGGTGGCTAGCCTCGCGCACCCACCCCTCCAGTCTGATCAATATCTCTCGCGGATCTCGGCGCGAGGCTACCCCCGTCTCTTCCACTCCCTGTCAATACCACCAGGGGGGGGGGGGGTTCACATTAACTCTAATGTTTATTTATAAAAAAAAACAGGACTTAACACTCATTAGCAGAATACGTATAACGATCTTTTGGCTAATTAGTTGTTATGGTGTATAATTAGTTCCTAAGAGTATTCAACTTTTATTTCAATTTTCTTTTCTTTTTTTTTTTAAGTATATATACATTATTATAGTTACACTATTTTAACTATTTCTCGTAATTAGCTAAAATAGTGCATAAAAGCTTAAAATCCATAATTGTCTTTTTGTTCTTTGAAATGTGTCAGATTTTGTATGTACGAATTTTCCATCACTTCGGTTAGTTGAACTGGTCGTGTGATACATACTTAAGGTCTTCCGCTGCCTAGCTGTCGAAATTAATTTTGAACCCACACTTGTACTTGCATTCGAGTCCAGGCCCGGGTAAGTTTTTTTTTTCGGGATCTTAACTTCACAGTGACATAGTGTTTTAAAGGAGTGATTCCTCCCTTCTTAAACCAAAGTTGTTGAGCGGGAGAATGAAAGAGCTGTGACGCATGAACTTCGCGCAAATGCACTAAATATGCTTATTCTCCTGTTTCCGTCCGTAATGGACGTAGATGAGAGTTAATGTATTTTTATTTCTATTTTGCTAGCCGTAGATATCAATGAGTGTTAAATATTAGTTCAATTCGGCTGCATCCGGAATGTGAATCTTACATTTTCTATTGAATTTTTTACGAAACTAATTATTTATTATTTATGGTAGATTGACTTTCACTCATTATATAGTATCAACCTAAAAGCGTGCTGTAGAACATGTTTTGTTGGTCGTTAGGTCCTCTTGTTCACTTATCTAATTCTTATTTGATCACATATTTTTGTATTAGCCATTTGCTAGTAAATGGATGTAGGAAAAGTATCTTCTTTAGAGGGAAATGAAGGGATTCCGGTGTACCGTCCTCTCTAAAAGTTCACTTTCGCTATTAGACTCCTTAGGTTTTCTTTGTCTTTCTAGTGCGAAGAAAATTTGTTTCGTATTATCACCTTTAAACCTAGTAATTCCTACTCTCTTTTGACTAAACTACTTCTATTCATAATTTTTAATTCAGATTCACACACACTTTGCGCTACATGTACTATTTTTATATTTATTTTATTTACAAAAAAAAATTATATTTTATAACTTATTCATTTCCTAAGTTAGACATTTGTAATATTAAATATCAAGTTATAATGATACCACTTGATAATGGTCTCAGCTGTGTCACTTTGAATTTGAGAATAAGGCACATGATATACAAATTGTAAAGTATTATTGTACGATTGAAAATTGAATGGTTTGCGGGATTGTGTGTGTGTGTGTGTATATATAATTTCTCGAAAAATACTCTATAACTGCTTACACTACGCTTTACAAAACTTATGTATGTGCATTCTATCCGTGTATCCTATGTACAAAGGTAAAGTTTAGAAGTCGTTTGCGAAGATTACCGATGAGATGTCTGTTTTTATTTTCCTCGCAGATTGTTATTCAGCAGCCTCGATCTCGCAGAAAACCACCCATTAATTTGCGATTGAAGTGGGTATAGTAAGATTTCCCCTCTAGATCCTTCAAAGCAGCTTAACATATGATCCATTCAATTTATATATTGAATGGACTATATGTTAGAGGAATATATTTCTACTCTTTCCCCGATGAAAATAAAGATTTACCCACAGTTATGTCCATGCTTTATGAATCATTAATGTATCCGATAAGATTCCGAAGAAAGATGCGTGGTGAACTTTTTATATTTATTTTTTGTATCTTCGCATTGACAATTTATTAATACTATTATTACTATTTTTTTTCTTCTATTTTTTATAAACTTGTTTTTTTTTGGGGGGGGGGCGGGATTCAAATTCGTAATTTTTATATATGACGCTCTATCGGATTTTTGTCATAAGCGTTGTAATATTGATAATTGGTAATGACTTGCTGATTTGAATTGCCTTTAGTTTTTTTTTTTTACCCTCTGTAATCGCGTGAAATATTTAATCAGGCGGCTGAATTATAGCACGAAAAGATAGGTTTTAATTTCTACTGTTTCTTATTTTGAATAAGTAAAGTTATTGGGGTAATGAAATAAAATGACTAAAGCCTAATGAATTGGTGTTGTCCCTAATAGAAGAGGTATACCCTGATGCCTTTGACACTCCACACCGCTCGCCAATCTCCAGCCACAATGAAGTGGATAACCGCCCCTTTTCTTCTACCCCTCAAGCAACAGGTCATTATCCCTCAAGTCCTGCCCTTCTTAATTATGTGTTGCACCCCTCTCCCTTCTCGCGATCCCTTCTTTCTTCTTCTCTCTCTCTTATCTCTCTTTGATCGATCTACTTGCGGTGGGTGCAGCTTCGCTATAAGAAGAGGAGCGGACTGGATTCTTACAGAAACTGCAAAGATCACTGCGATCACTCGTCTTTATAACTAGAACTGTGCATATAGAAAGTTATACCCTCATTTTAAAATAAATTATTCCCATGTGAATGCTACTAGAAATTTTGTCGGAGGCAAGTAATTTGCTTTTAATGATATTTTACTTATTGAAAAAATATTTTAAAGCAATAAAAAAATATAATTCTGATTAAAAAGTTTACTCAAGCAGGAGCTGCGAGAACTCAACGAATCACAGGCCACCGTTTTTAGTATTTTTAGCACAATTCAAGAAGCATATGTTTTTCAGAGTTCTTTATTAGAGCAAAATTGGACAAATGGCAGTGCGCATTATCTGCAATGCAACATTTTTATCGACGCAGTGGGCATAATGTAAGTTATATTAATATATTGAACACAGATTTATTTATTGCTGATGTAATGTAGGAGTTATACAGCAAAATTAGAAAAAAAAATAGAAGAATAGAGGTTTACCTGCATCAAACTTTTTAATTTTTTTTTAAACATTACATCTTAGAAGTTGCAATCTGTTGCTTTTATTAATGATATTTAGCATATTCCTTTTAAATGTAATTTAACCGGCTACATTCGTTAGTTAGCGAAATCAAACAAAAAATAGGGCTGGAGAGCCAATCAAATGTTAAGTACAAGTACAAAAAATGTTTTTTGTGTAGTAGACGTAGTATTTAGTTTAGAGAATATAAACTCAAATCAGATTTGTTTAATGAATATATATATATATATCGGGGAAGTGCGTGGAAGAGAGATATGCAGGAGCCGATAGGGTGGACCGCCAGCNACATACATATATACATATACATATACATACATACATACATGCATGCATACATACATACATACATATATACATACATACATACATACATACATACATACATACATATAATATGGAAGTATTTTTCAATGTATCCTGACTTGTGATAACAAGCTTTTTTCATTTGGGTTTTCCTTGATTCCCACCTTCCTGCTTTGCGATATCAGCAATCAACAAATTCCTTCACTAATTCTTGTTGGAGAATTCTCAATAACCATAATTAGTTGTTCTATATATATTGTTTTGAGTAAAGAATCAATTTCTTTTCAAAGGCGCATCGTGTGAAAAATGCTAAAAATAATGAATCTACACAAATTTTAAATATTTTACTTAACTTTTTTTCTTATTCAGTTTCTTATGGGGTTTTTTAAAATTTTTTTTTAGGTAAGTGCAGGCTTATTTGTATCACCGTAGATAATGGTTTGCATATTTTCTAAGTTTAGAAGTATTTCTGATTCTAATTAATTCTTATTCGAGCATTTGGTTTTCTACGGAGAAGGTATTGCAGTACCGCTAGGTAGAAGGAACTTCACTAAGGGTGATACCCCGAGTGTGCTGCAGCTAGTGGCGACAGGATCGTTATGTAGACAGAAGCCTGGAACCGGTCTTGCACTTGCTGGATAGAAATGTTAGCAGACTTCCAGCGATATTCACACTTGCTGTGAAAAATCAGTTTAGTACCTAACTGTTTCCTTTAGATACACTCCCTTTTGAACAAATCAGTGTTTTATGTCTTGTATAAAAGCATGCCGAGCTCAAATAACTTGATAAAATATCACGTTTCATTTGAAAACGCACTTAGCCTCTTAGGCTTATTTTATATCTTGCTTGATATTTGTAGTGACAACGGAAATTATATAGGTATATATGTTCCTAATTTACAAATTGTTTGTCAGTTAAAATATGATGTTTTTTCTCTTTTTTTTTTTTTTTTTTTTTTTTTATTAGCCACTATTTCAAGTCGAATCTATTTTTAGAATATAGTAAAAGGAAGTTATTGAATTAGATAAAAATGAAACCAGATGAGTAACCAGCAAACTCCAGGTGGGTGTTACAGCCCCTTCCATGTGTTACGGTGGCCTGTAGTGGACCGACAGTGATGTCTGGCACTACTCAAGTCAGGACAGTAGACATGTCGTGTGTGGGATCCCCCAAGCCTAGGTGTGTGTGGGGTCGCGGCAGGGTATGCTCTCGTTCGACCTCGCTCCGGACTCTCACGGCTGTCCCCTCCAGTCTTGACCTGGTCCCTCCAGGCCCCTCCAGACACATATCAGGAATTGATATTCCTGAGACCCGACAACCGTTCCTCCCGAGTTTTATTTCCCCTCCAGTACTTCTTCAGCTTTTTGTATTGCTTCTTCTTTTCTCTTCTCTCCTGCATTTCTCACTAAATTTATCATTTACATTTTCCCGAAAATCTCCTATTATGGATGACATTTTCAAATATGGCTCTGCAGTTTTTTTTTTTTTTTTTNTCACAACAAGATCGCTTCGAGGTCTCAGCCATTTTTTTTTTTTTTTTTTTGTATCTAGTCTTCTCAATCAATATATAAAGAGCCTTTATTAATACGCTTTATTCGGATTATCAATTTCATTTCATAAAACAATAACTTTGCATTTTCTCTAATGAAGTGGGCACTTACTCCTTCGAAAATTGCGAAGACAATAGGATTATGTAGCACAAAATATTTTTTTATTTTTATTCCTCGGTATTTTATTAACCTACCTCCATATGTGAATTGCCTGTCTTAGTTAATACTTAATGATATTTGTGAATACTACTGTTCACTGGATGAAGGAGGGGGTATTCCTCACTCCCTTGCCCTAAGTCCCTGCATATGGACTAGATGGGGAGAGGATGACCTGTGGGATAAGAAGGATGTACTGGAGGAGGAGAGGTGATTGAGGAGTGAAATATTTGTGTGAGGCCTCCCTGGCGTCGGACATCACCTTGACTCCGAGGCTCATTCCTCCCACAGGTGACGTAAGGTTCACGGAACCGGTCTATCTCTACGACCCAGCCACACAGACCCGTCTTCCTACTTCTTTTTCTTCATTTAGTTTTGTCATTCTCTTAGTCTTATTCTTCATAATGAGAGTTTTTTTTTCTTCTTTATGAATTTTCAGTATGCATTTCTAGTTGTTTTTCTTATTTCGGGCTCTCTCTCATTTTCCCAAGGTCCCTTTTTCCCACTCATATTTATCGGTATTCCTTCATCTCTTGTACACATTACCCTTCATCAATACTCTTATATCTGACATTGTGTATCACCATTTTCTGCCCTTCATCTTCACTATTTTTTTTTTATTTATTTTTTTTTTTTTCATTTTTATCTACGTTAGCCTCCCATTCAACCACTTAGGTCATGGAAGGAGAGGCTACTGCCCCATCCTAAACATCCATGGCTCAGAACAAGCTTTTACTAATAAATAATAGATTGCCCTGGACGGGATACGAACCCGCAACGCCAGGATTGTGAGACCCGATTATTCTTAAAAATAGTTAATTTTACGCTGGGTTCTTAACAGTACTATTTAAATGGGAGGTTTTTCATCGTCATTGATTTTTCAGCATTTAACTAATTTTGGTCGAACCTAGGTTCTACCTTTGTAGAGGTGTAGTAAGTTAAAGTACCATGACGTCACTTACCGCCCTATTCTCTTGTTTCTCAAAAGCTGCCGATTTATCACTGGTGATATTTTTTATATTTGTTTAACTTAATTATTTTCTATTAATTTATTCACGGTTTATTATTTTTCTTAGTATTATATTTAGTTTATAGATTTTCATTTGTGACCAGTGAAAAATCAGTTTTAGCCTTAAAAAGGCTGATTTTTGTTTTTGTGTTTTTCGTGGCCGTTACGTTTAAATTTTCTGCAGTGCTTTTTATTGATATTCTGACCTTGGACTTCTCTTTACGTTTTGATATTTTGTGCAAAGTATATTTGATATTGGTGATTTATATTGAACCATATGGTTTTATTCTGTTCCCTTTATTTAAATTCAGTTGTCTTGAAGCCACCATTTCTTGCTTTCACTGTGAAATTTGACTTGTCGTTTTTATTTACAATGTCAGTTTTGAAAATATCAGATATATATA
>KZ807473.1:236932-255094 GCA_000696205.2 Oncopeltus fasciatus | reverse complement strand
TTTTTTTTTTTTTTTTTTTTTTTTTTTTTTTTTTTTTTTTTTTTTTTTTTTTTTTTGAGGTTATCACAGTTTGGAAACTACTCAATTTCCATAAATTACCAAAACTAATTCTTTTGTTCAAATTCGAATAATATTCCTGGTTGATACTATTATTATTTAAATAATATTTTATATAATGGTTCAACATGGCTTTGTGTTCACATTAAATACAACTACTCAAGTTGTATGAAATTTTTTATCTTATTGAGAAAATTTTGTACGGTTTTCAAAGAAAAAAAACTTGACTACGATTTCTACAAGTTGTATTTTGGTGAAATGCTGGAGTTCTCATGTGCTTTATCAATTGTCAATTGTGTATCGTTGTTTAAATTGTATATCGAGTCTACTTGCATACAAAACAGTCTTGTGAGTATAACACAATTTAGACTTAATTGTCTACTTGAAATGAATAACATTTCATCAACGCTTACCCATGAATTATAAATGATTTTGCCCTAATATGTCTCTTACTACATTTACTAGTACTAAAACGTACAAATTTTAACGAAAGAATTATTTTGATAAGCGAGAATTTCAAATAAGCTAGGAGAAAAAAGTATTAAACGTTTAATAGTTTAAACTTAAAAGAGGAAATAAAATTAAAATGTGAAAAAGAAATAAAAATGTAACAATATTGAAAAAGTCTTAAGGTAACCAACTTGTCTAAACAGACTGTTTCCGATTGTTCATTTTTAAAGGGGTAGACTTTCTTTTATCATTCTCGCTTTACTCTATTCTCCGTACAAACTGCATTTGACGTATTTTCGTGTAAAAATTAATTTTTAATTTTCTATTAATTTAATTTATGGGGTGTACGATTTGGATTTTTTTTTTTTTTCCGAAGCCAAAAATCTTCTAATAAAAAAAAAGAAAAAATTTTAAGTACTCTACTTCGGCCATAATTTTATTTGAAACTGACACTAATGTTACGAAATTTAAAATGAATGTTTAAATATCTCCAGAATCCACTATGTAATTTGCTCGGTCAGAAGAAGTGAAGACTTATCTCTAAGCAGAATTTGGTTAGGAACATTTGCAAATTAATGAATTTCCAAATCCAGGTGTTCTCAAATAAAAGGTATACCTGAAATAATCAAAATATATTATCTATTCAGGGTGTATACGGTAATGTGGCATTGGCTGAGTTACGCTGTTCTTGTGTTGTGGTCCTCTACTCCTCTTATCAGCGACCATCGCTCAACCTTGCCTTTTTAGCAGATTCCCCGCATGGAAGTCAAGCTAATCACCTTACTGCTTTGATGTGACTTTTGGAAACATTGAAAATGATTTGTGCCGGTCCTACCTTTTGGAGAAGCCGAATCAAATATATGGCCATATATGTACCATATATGTATACACACACATACTACACTAGCGTATACGAGCTCTAGCGCCAGCTGTTCTATGTATAATAAAACCAAATTCTTTTCGCTAGCCATTGTTGGATGAGTTCGATCCAAAATTAGTCGAGGGGAAATTGGTTTAGATGGGGACCAAAATTTAAAATATTTTTATCTTCGTTATTTAAGCTATACGATAAAAGGATCAACAAAATAGATGTCAAATATAATTTTAAACCATTTATATTTATTTATTTTGCGGGGAAAAAAAACCCTGGTTAAAAGGAGGTAAGTGAAAAACGGGCTCCCATTTTTTTCAAATATTATTATCAAATTCAGTAATTAGACTTTTTAAACAAACGAGAAATAGAGGGGGTTAAGGGGAGAGTCAAAACTGATAATTAAATGATTATAATTATACAGAACAAGAGCGTTATATTGTTATTCGAGCTACGAAATACAATATGGCTAAAATTTTCTAATGATTAGGCTATAAAGTAAAAAAATAAAAAATGAAAAATAAAAACAAAAACAAAAAAAAACCACTTGTCTGGTGGAAATTTTCGAATGTAATAGGTGAGCGTTTCCCCTACTCAACCTTCCCAGCCCGTCTAGAGGAATAGTGAATGGTCATATTTTGCAGTCATTGTTCGCCACTACTTGTAAATTACATTTCACCGTTTATTCTTATCTACAACTGCCAGGATCCGGAAGCCCTTCTCAGTTGTCGTCAGTTTTCGTGTTTTACTCCCACTTACTCTGTATAGAGATCAAGGCGGTTGGTCTCCCCCCCACCTCGCGACTGTGGAAGGTGACATTGAATTAAAGGGAACCTTTTGCAAGTGGGATCGAAGTATATCCAAGTTGACAGCGGTGCCACCTGTTGTGTGGGGTCTACCTATCGTGGGGGGGGGGGTATCGAGCGGAGACCCAGCCTGCGCCCTGGCCTCACGTGGTCCCCGCCTTCTCGCGCTCGAGATAGTCATGATAGATGACTGGAGGCCGAGACCTCCACCGAGGCTGCTCCACTTCCCTCCGCCTCACCACCACCTAGACCACCACTTCCTGCCTCACCATCACCACTATCCCAGGTCAGTCTGTGCTGCGTCATCCTCTCCCACCCACCACTGTTGTAGCCGTCATATCCCGCAAAGACTGCCTCCCTCATTCCCCTGCTAGAAATCCCTCTGCCCGGACGTAGACTGAGAGCCTTCTTTCAAAGTAACACTTGTTGCTCTGGAAAGAAGCTGTTCCCTAGCAACCGCGGCTTTTACACCCCCGCCCCCCGGGGAGACCTGCCTCACTCTTCCTCCCCAGCTCATCACGTCTTCTTTCCCCCCGACCCATACTTTTCAACTTCTGAACTTCTTTCAATGCTTCCCAGATCTACCTAAGGGTCGTCCTGTCTTTACTTTATTTTTATGAATGTCTTCTTTTTTCAAAGCTTTTACTTATTACATAAAGTTTTGCATTTTTTATTATTAATTTTTCTATACTTAATTATCAATCATCTATTTCGAGTTCTTTCTTTTCTATTTTCCTTCTTCCCACTTTGATGATTGATAGTACTCTATATTTTCTGTTAAATACTAGATGACTTTTTCCTTACTCCATTTGTAGATATATCTATTCCCTTGCAATGCAAATTTATCTCGTGTTAATATCTACTGCAACCAACCCTCTTAGAAATATTATTTTCAGTTAAATCCCTAGTTGATTTTGAACGCATATTGCTGGCATTTAACGACATATTTTTACTAGAAAATTATGTAGTGTATAAACTTGTACTCATATATGTTTGTTTTAGTCATTAACGAACCTCCCCCACAATTTCCAAACATCTTCCTCAAAGTTTTTATCTTGCTGTGTAACTTCATGGGTCTTCCGTTTCTCGCTATCCTAATCCCTGTTGAGTTCTATTGGGCTGTACTACGGGTATTACCAACACTGCTACACAATTTGAATCCCGACGGGTTACTCTTAATCTCTCTTGTTTATTAGCTGGTCTCCTCATGAGAAATTGAGCATTGGTAGTATGGTATGGAGTTACTCAAATATCTCGATAGATCATTACGAATCCCGCATTGACGATGCTAAGAATATGGTCCGTTCAAGATTTCATGTAATATATCTGTGTATGTCTATAATTACCATACATTCACATTAGCGTTACGAAACAAATGAATATATTCAAATTGTAATTCTATAAAATTCATATTGGATATTTCTTTCTTTAAGTAACCATAGTGAGGAAAATATTACAGTATTTTCCCTTTGTTGTAAATTTTCAATTTTGATTTTTGTGTGGGTCCTTTTATTTTAAAAAACATATAGAATCCAAATTCGGTATTAAGGTTTTTTTTATTTAATTTTTGTTGTAACTGTTACATGAATTCGTTTTTGCCTGAATTGGAAAAGTTTAAAAATGGTAGGGGGGAGTTGTAAAGGAATACAAAAAGTATTATATAGATATCTCAGTTTTTATTTTGGCTGCGAAAACCTGTTTAGAACAAAATAGGAATGAAAATAAATGTTTGTTCTTTAAAATTTTTACAAAAAATCATAAAAATAAAATAACGATGGATGAGTACATCTCCCACTTATATAATAGATGTGTATATATAAGTATAGATAGGTATTGTCTACTGGTCCTTTAATTTATGCTTATTGTTCTAGGACTTATAAGACCCGATTCGTCCTTTACTCACATATGGTACATGTACATCTTAATGAGAAATTTAGTTTAGATTGAACCGCTCTTAAGGGACGGACATCATATTTACTCCATTTTCTTGTTTGTTTCTTTCTACTTACCCTCACACTCACGCTTATGTGACTTTTTATCAAGATCAGAGATGATAAGGTTTGAAATTTTTCAAAGGAATCTAATTATTTCACGGTGTTACTGCCATATCCTCAATTACCTCCTTCCTTAGGAAGGAAAAATTAACTTAGTTTTTTTTCCTTTCAATTTATAGGGTTTTAATTATCTCTGAGACAATTGATTTCTGAGTTATGCAATAGTTGACTTGCAATACAAATTTCATATTGTTACTCGGATTGACCTTAAAAATAAAGAGTTATTAATTTCTCTCTTTCTGTGTGTAACAGACAATCAATTGTTTTTCTTACCCTTTCATTTTTTCGCCCCCACTATTTACGTCCTCCTGAATTCAGAGGAGTAATAACCATTAGCTTCCAAAGATTTCCCTTAGTGAAATAATAATTCATTTTATTCTGACCTAAAGGGCGGTGGAATATTCCTCGTATGATGTATTCACTTAGGTCTAGCTAGCTCTTGTTATTGTATCAGCATGTAATACATTTTCATACATGTTGTCGTATTTTCTTTTGGCGCTATTTCATCAGGTCTGACACCTGTCAGGTGAGCGTTGACAACATCTTGGAACTTGCTTCGATATAAAAGAGAGGTTTATGTCTCTAGTTTCCTCCACATCTATAGACAGCTTTTATATTATTCAGCTCGATACATTAAATCTGCTCGATACATAAGCCTACATTTCCTTTGAGCGTATTTATGTCAGTTTTCACCTTCCATTTATCGCTCAGGATCATGAGGTTATCCTCAGGCACATCAATGTGGCAGAACTATAACCAGCAGTGAGTTAACGAGATATTCATATTATGGCTAAGCCCTAAGTCTTTGCATAAATCAAAAAGAGAAACGGGTTTCTGCACTATGAGAAGCATTCTCTCTTCTTTTTCAATTAATAATAATATAACTATACGAATTGTGTATGAATATATATATTTCCCCACTCCTCCGCCCGATTGTTCGTTTACGTGAACCTTAAATATTAATAATCCAGTTTTTATGCCTAATTATTCGTTCTACTTTAAAATTCAAGAAAATACTATATCTATATTTGCCCTGCAGATGTGTGTGAATTCAGACTAATTTATCGAGAGTGTCATTTGTGTATGTGTGCCTACATGCATATGCGTACGGTATCTTAATCTCTCCTATCTATCCATAATACCTTCTGTTAAAAGAATTTATAGTTAATGGTCATCACAGCCCAAGACCTACGCTTGGTTTTATTATGACATTAAATCTAATCCTGACAGTTTTTTGAAATACATTTTGAATAAACTATTAGTTTTTATGAATCGTTCTATATTTATCATCAATTATATAAACAATGAAGATTATAAACATTATGTGATTTTTTAAACTGTATTTGAAAATAGGACATGTAGTGAGAGTCTTTGACTTAAACGAGTAATAGTTCCTCTTTTTTTAAAGGTTTTCTTCTACTTATGCTACTTGTGCGTGTGTGAGTGCCTAAGTATGTGTCTTATGGAAATACTTTTGGGGATGGAAACTAATGGACAAGTAATTTACAAGAGTATATAACAATGGCATATATATCTGAATTCCATAAATCTATAGATTTCGATTTACGATTTGCTATCAATAAGTGTATATATATACCCAGAACATGTACCATATATTGTCACGATGATAAAATTAAGGTCGACTTAATTTTTAATTTAATGGAACCTTTGTATATATATATATCAAACACTAAATACGACGATAATTTAAATTTTCTTACATATTAAAATATATTTATTTAATTTTTCTTCCAGAAAGAAACAGGCCTATGAGTGGGGTAATGAAATTAAAGAAGGACATTTTTATAGGTAAATGTGTTAGTTATTTTAGTAAAGTTTATTTATATATTCTTCTATTATATTCGTGGGGGCGCCAGGCTAGCTCAAGGGATCCTTACGGGTCAATCCTGACGCTGCGGGTTCGAATCCCGCCCAGGACAAGCTTTTATTTATAAATAAAAGCTTGTCCTGAGCCATGGGTGTGTAAAATGGGGTGGCAACCTGTAGATAGCCCCTCCCTCTAAGCCCCTAAGTGGTTGCAAGGGAGGCTAACACTTTATTTAAATCGTTATTCATAACATACGTGATTTCTACGCTTCTTTTTTTCTTCCTTTTCTGCGGAGAGGGCGTTTTTATTAATCCCTTTAAAATAATTAATTATCTTGTAGTTCTTTATTTTTATTATTTTTTTATTATTCATTAAACTTTTTTTAAACTAGTGAAAGATTTCTTACTTACGGGCAAGTACACTTGAAAATGTCTTTATTTAATAACTTGAANATATATATATAATACTAGAAAACTTTAGCTTAGTTATCATTTGCGGACATTTTTAGAGGTTTGATCTCTAGATCATTAGCTTTTTTTTATAGTATACATAATTCAGATTGTTAGACAGTTTCTCTAAATTATTTTCCTGTAGTTCAATTTACTTCTCGTATTTAACAAATTATTCAACTTAAAACAGTTAGTCTTTTCTAAGGAAAGTACTAAAACCCTTAGCGAATGCTGTGTTTTTTGTATAAATACTCGTTTTAAATAAAGTCCTCCTCCCCACCCCTCCAACATCCGTAAATACATCTCCAATGTGTTGTCTTTAATATGTACTTTCTGTTCAGTCTTGTTTTAAGTTAACTGAATTAACTTTAAAAGTTAAAAAAACTGTATTAGTTGTGGTATTTAATACCACATTAATTTCATACAATAAATGCAAGGTAAAAGAATTTAAAAAAATCTATTACCTTGCACATTATTTTAAATGTTTAAGTGTGTTATTGCTACGTCTGGATCTATTTAGAAGAAAAACTCCGCCCAATGAATTTTTGCACATACCCAAGCATATTTTTAATAAAATTATAGTTTTCTAAATAGATCTTCACTTCTATGGCCATTCAAATTACATCTTGGAAATGTTTTTTAACAGACTACCTATAGGGTATTACCATCCGGGTCTATCGTGACACAGACATTGAAAAATTTCAATATTGGAGCAGTTAAATATTTGTCCCATTAAACTCTTTAAATATATATAAAAAGTGCAATAAAAGGGGAGAGCAATTTAGAGAGAGACCAGATTTTAAGATCTTAATATTTTCGTTATTATTACCCCTACGAAGAAAATGTATAAACACAAAATAGGAGTAAAATTGAATTGATTATTGAAAATATAGAGATCGCTGTCGGTAGAGATCGATTTCGATCCATTAAAACCCTTTTAATAACTATTTTCGGTGTTATTTTAGTTAAGAAGAAGGACTTAATGAAACAGGTGTAAAATGTAATTTCCTAACATATATATGAAAATATAAGGGAAAAATGAATTTCAATAACATTTTTACGAAAAACTGTTACTAAGAATAAGTAACGAATGTAACTATGAAAGAAGATGGCTTCCCCCACTCCTTTTCCTTCCCTGCCAGCCATGAAGAAATTCCAGTGGCTCTATCTTTTAAGGATATTGTTTCTGGGGAAGCTCTTAAATTACTATTTTTTTAGTAGAGAATTTGATCGGTCCACATTGTCCCCCCCCCCATTATAAATAAATANCCAACTGTAAATAGTACTACATAAATAAAGTTTTTTGATTAAAAAAAAACTAATCAATTTATTCATAAGAAAAAATACCTATTTATTTGTATATAAATGAAGTTTTTCACATTAAATTAGATAATATATATATATATATATAATAAACTTAAAGAAAAATGTTACTTCTAGCCTTCTTGATAGCCCTGAATATGGCTCACAATGTAAGCCGGAACGTCTTACGGAAAAATTCTCTACTACTAATCTCCACGGGCTAAAGCTCTTAATTTGAAATTCTCCCATTGTTTCTCAGCAAGATGTGATAAGTCTGCCTACATTACGCAGTCTCGCTCGAAGGACTTTTCTTATCTCTGACTCGTAATTGTCCTTGTTACTTCTTTATTTGTTTACCTGTGGAAACACTGCTGACTTCTTATGGTTTTTCGAGGTAGGTGCACCTTTTACTCGACCTACTGGAAACCGGAAGTGCCTATAGGCAAGGATGAAGGCTGACGAGGGCGAGCCGCGAAACAGCATCCAAGGCTTGGGTGTGCACCTAAAGACATTCCTATGGCTGAGGATGGTCATTATTTCTTTGTACATCACCATCCCTGTGTTATCTATTAATATTTTTAGCTATAATATGTTATACACTAAAATTGTAGCTAATGAATTTAGCGTAAGATAATTAGTGGAGGACTGGTTATGTCGAGTGTTTAGCATGTGTATGTAATGTTAATATTGAAGCCAGTGGCCCATTGAATATAGATGTAGATGTCGGCGATACAGTCGCTCTAATTACAGTAGGTCGAAGAGACCGCAGGCCTGACACACACATCGCGAGATGGGGAGTAGCATGTTAACTACGCCCGCCTCCCCCCACCTGCATATCTATCTGTCTTGTCCTACACGTGTCTTTGTAGATCGAGCGAGAGGCCTAGAACCGGCCAGTCTCATGACGTCACCTTCCGTCTTGTTTTTGTGTGTGTCTTCATTCTGCTTGTGAAATCCCACTAGTCAATTCTATCTTTAAGAAATCTGAGAAGTCTTTTAGAATTTGCGCTTAGGAAATTAGCCAGGGTTACGGCCAGGATCAGTAAAATAAAATACAATACAATTTTTGACTAATTGTTTTATTTTTTTGGGTTGGAAAAGTGGCTGATAACTGTATATGTGGAAAAGGTTTTTAGTCACATCTTAGAGTGCAAAACTAAATAGCGCATTTTAGCGCTCCCTCGGAGATATCTCCTTACAAAACTACCGCCCTGATGATGACTTACAAGTTAAGTCGGCACGTCTGCAATAATAATACTCGATGGCCTACCAGCCTCCAACCATTTATAATCTACATGATTTTAAGAATTTACATAGTTATCAGCTCCTTTTCCAACCCCAAATGCTCAACCAATAATGGGCGAGTATTCATAACTACCACAATGGCTGGGGATGGGACATGTCGTTTATTAACATGTATTTTCCAACTCTTTTTTGTTTTTGAAATTTAATTATGATATTCTGATACAAATAATGAGAGGATCCTCTCCTAAGAGTACATTTTCTTGTCTGTCATGTTCGTCAACCTCACAAATGACTGGTTTCTATTAATACAGAACTTTTTTTTAAAAATTTATTATAATTAATTATTTGGTTGTTACATTCTGTAAGTCAATTTTACTTATTGTAATTAATCACAATAAATACAGAACTAGAAACATTAAAACCTCAAATTATATGTTTCAGAGGGATTTACGAAGGCAGTAGTAGATTTTTAGGTTCATGCACTCGCGGACTACTCTCTGACACAAATATTTTTCTGTGGCATTAATTCTGTGATAAAATAATTCACTTTATGATATAAATACTAATAATATTATAATTGTCCTAGTTCGTAATATTTTAAGTATTGAATATAATTAATACTTTTTTTTTTGTTTCAGGTAAGGATTGGCATAATTCATCCACAGACATTAAGGTTTGCATGTTTCGTACATTGCTATAGATTAGTGTAAAAGTTTTTAGAAAACTATATTTTTGTGGTATACAATCTATTGGTATTTTCAATTATGAGTTTGTATTGATATATTTGATTGTTATATATTTTACGTAATTTGTTGTATTATGCACCGTCGTTTAATTTTATGTATTACATTAAGTGTATTAAAAGCTACGATTCAGCTTACATCGCAAGTCATCTTTAGGACTATAAATGAGGGCTGTTGTCGAAATGTATAAATCTGCAAACTGACGTATTGATAGAGCTATGCAGATTTCTACATTTCGACACCACCACCCCTCTAACCTCATGATTACCCTGAAGATGACTGGCTTATATGAAAGCCAAAACGTTGGCGACTATTTTTCTTTAACTTCAAGATAATTGTATGAAAAACTTAAAAATTGTTCTTTTTAGAATCTTTTTATTACTATATTTGATTTTATTAATTTGGATTACTCAGATATTGCTAATCCTTATGATTAAAATCAATATAAGATTTGTGCATTTATATATTTAACTTTTTTATAATTGTTATATAATTTAGACATAGTTCATATTAGTTGGCCGTCCAGAAACTCATGTTGATATGGTCAGGCTGCTAGGAGGCAAAATAATACACCGGTATAATGTTTACTATTTTAAGTGGCTTCCAATGTGAGAAGGGCTTAGCGATCTCGCACCGCCATCTCACCGTTCAATATCTAGCCCTGATGATGACTTGCAATGTAAAATATACCGAAACGATGGCTTATAAAAATTAAATAATACACATTATTCTGGTGTTTTTTTTCTCTTTCTTTTCTTCTGGCCTTTATTTTAACTATTTCTGCCCGAGTTCAATAATATTTTGCTGAAGTATGTACTAAATGAACGTCTGGTTTTGATGATAATGATGTTTTGTGAGGCGGAAGTTATCTAGGTTCAATACAATATTAAAGTGAATGCTAACCATGTTCCTTATTTAATGAGTCCTTATTGATAACTTGTTTCGGATTCGTTGCTTGCCATCTTCAGAGCTGTAGGGTGAAGCAATTACTGATTTCGTAAAAATTTCGCCATACGAGAAATTGTATAACTTTTATTATTAGATTCGTTTATTTCTGTTCTGTTATTTGTAGAATAAAGGAAATTCTTGAATTCCTTTCCAGTCGCTCGAAAGTTCGTTTATGCTAAGGAAGAAAGGGTTTTGAAAGGGAAAAAAAGTAAGAGATGTAAAATTGTATTAATATTTTTTTTTTTGTGTGGTATTTAATCCCACGTACATTTTAGCAATTTTTAGTGCAAGGGAACAGAATAAAAAATTAACTGTCCCAGCCAGGACTGGATGGGTTCGAGTCCTGGGACAGTTAGGTTTTTATTCTGTTCCCTTGCACTAAAAATTGCTAAAATGTACGTGGGATTAAATATCACAAAAAAATTATAAAATTAAAATTTGAAAGTAATTAACGAGAGTAATTTAAACAGCTTGACAATGTCAGCTCCTCCGATTATGAGACGATATATTTGTTGACCTCGGAGGTTAGACTCTCGACACTAGTACGGGGAATTTAATATCTTATCAGACTTGTCCTGGTTGTGAATGGTAACGCACCAGCCCGGAAAGCTAGTAGATCCAAATTCGAGTCCTGGCTGGGACAGTTTGATTCTTAATTCTATTGCCTTGCACTAAAAATTGGTAAAATTTTATTTTGTTACATTAAAATGTTAATATTTTATATGTTCAACCATTAAGAAACACTTACCGTTGGAAGTGTTTGTCAATGGTTGAAATCGGGCTATGGGGACTGGGATGAAGACCATAATTCACAACCCTCCAATAATTTAAAATAACTTTATTAGAGCGGTAAAAAATATAAAACGTATGAAGTAAGTCTTTCCCTATATAGAAATATAATTTAGAGGTTTGACCTGGGTTTTCTATATTTGAAATACAAATTCCAGAGTTTTGGTTGCTCTAAGTCGTTACATGACGAGTCTAGCTAGCAGTATCCTTAAATTGAACCACCTAAATTAAATCTTTGATCGTTCATATTAATAGTAAGGAGCATTTATTATGTGGAAGAACGATAAAGGTGTTGAATGCTATACCAAATCGTCAATATCAACTAATAATTGGTGTAAAATATATTTTTCTGCATTTATTTTTACGTTGGGCGCATTTCGAGATATACAAGATAGCTGGTAGGAGATTGAACCCTATGTTCATTATTCTTCTTCCGGTTGACCTACAGTTATGCATTCTTGTTACAATCTAGTTCAAATAAAACGTGAGACATCTGCTCAGTTAACGCTACTTCTTCTTAAACGGATGTTATTTATATAATGCAAATTAAGAATCAATAAATAAATGAATTAAGGTAATAAAGGCGGAAATAATGTATTTTGCTGTAGAGTTTGTGCCTTTCACTAAGACAGAAGATTTCCGAAGACATATTTGAACCGGAAGTTAGATGTGATAGACTGTCGGAGTAAATACTTGGTATTCTCTTTATACCAGTGGCCGCTAGCCAATGCTCCCATTTCTAATGTAATAATAATAGTCCTGGAGACTCCGCATTAGTCTAAAATAAATGTACTTAAATAGTTACATGTCCCTGCCACATCACCCATTTTTGAAATTCAACCAAATTCTGTATTAAAGCATACTTTTTACAATCCATTGGGTTTCTTAATGGTTGAAATTGAGGAGGACCAAAATTTTAAATATTAATATATTTAAAAGGGATAGTTTTTAACTGTAGGGATTATTTGTAGAGAATTTTTGTTGGGGTTCGGTCAAGGTTGATCCACAAAGATGCAATTAAAAAATAAGTGTAAAATGTAAACATTTATAATTGTTTAATTAAAAAAAATATGATGAGTAATTTTTAAGAATGTAACATAATAAGCGTCCCCCTCTTATTTTTATTATATTTAAACCAAATTCAGTGTTTTGGCTTTACAGTACAAGCTCTTGGAGGACTTAGTATTTGGTTGTAATCGGTCAGACTTTCTTAATAAAGACCCCCTTACGCTTGTTCACACAGTACTTTGTATTTTGATTTGTAATTTGTTTTAATTATATTTTTATTTCCATTTTCGTATTATATAGTCTACTGATTATTTTTGAGAAGCTCTCTTTAAAAATGGTTCCTAGACGTTGTTTATTATTATTATTTTTTTTTTATTATTATATATATATAGCTTGAAAATGTCATTATATCTACTCCCCTTGCTATGTTTGTATTTACTCATTCCTTCTATCTTCTTTCTGGTCGATAGCAGTTCCCTATTGTCGTGTTCCGCCTTGGTAGATCATTCACTACTTAAATTGCCAAGTAAGCGAATGGCGCTTAATCTTAGCCCTCCCTTTAAAGTTCTCGTATGTAATAAGCTCATACGAGGAGAGGCACAATGTTCTCTTGAGAGAACTACTAATGTAAACAATAGGACAGGAAAATACTTGGAGAGATTTAAATACAAATATTAAGTACAATACTGAGGAATTACTGTATGACACATTTTTTTTTTGGATTGTAACTGTTAAGTGGACGACTATAAATTACTGCTTTAAACCTAATATCTTCAATATCAGTTTACAAATACCCATTATCCATTATTTTAGACTTTTTATTTTTGCTGTATCTGGTAATTATTAATTTATACGAGATATTTTCTAAAATTATCGTAAATAAGTTGGACAAGAATATCTTCTACATCTGATGACTACTGAAATAAAAGTTAGCTTCAAAAGGAGAGTTTGTTGACCGTAGATATTATTCTAAGATGATTTTAGTTGGGGTTTGGTCGAGGTAGATCCAAAAAAACACAAATTAAAAAAATGTATTTTTTAATAAAGGATTATCTGCCAACGTTTCGGCTTACATTGTAACAAACTCTCCTTTTGAGCATACAACATAACTTTGGGTGTTCTTACAATGTATAATTCTACACTTAGACCTCTAACCAGACGGCAGTCACGCAACGGGACCTCACAGATCTTACCTGCAGACTCCCGTTCAAAAAGTGTACCAACAAAAAGTACATCGGACACTACCAGCCATGCAGACATCAACACACCTAAAAAGCCCTGAAGATGGCTTGAAATGTAAGCCGAAACTTTGGCAGATAATCCTCTATTAAAAAATACATTTTTTAAATTTGTGTTTTTTTGGATCTACATCGACCGAACCCCAACTAAAATCATCTTAGAATAAAAGTAAACTTGTTCAGATAGGTATATGATTGTAGAGGTTTGTATTGTCTAGAGAGGGTGTGCTTACTTGAGCGGGCCGAATCTTGAGTCAGGGCGTGTGTGATTTATAGCGACGGCTAATTTATGGAGGGTTGCAAGACGCCTAGGGGGTGGCCTCTTCTCATGTATATTTATTAGTGTTATTATTTATATTGCACCTCTCGCAGGTGAGATCCCACCGAGGGGGTTTATCGGCCCTCTATCGACAATTATTTCTCATTTTCACCCTTTTGTTTCCTCGAGGAGAATCACACCGAAGGAGAAAGAGCATTCTTAAGTAGAGTCGCCATTGAAGAGCTAAACATGAAATTATTATATGATTGATAAAATAATTATCAAAGTAATGTGCGAATTTACAGTCCCCGACTAGGTTAATATTTATAATATCTAATAATAAGTTCAACGAGTGTTAGTATTACGAAAATGTTATAAATCTTAATAATATTCTGAGATTTTTTATTAATTATGCATTCCCAGGAAGTATGTTACTTCTGGGGTCTGAACTTGTTACTTTTCCTCGCGCTTTTGAATTGTAATATTGAAATCTAATGCGGTATTTAGGCGGCCTCTTTTGGTTCTGAATATAACCTCCCTGTAAAGTATGCAATTCCTTAGCATTTGCAGTCTACATACAACGCTTTTCCAAGAAACTTCTATTGAAAATTATATTTAAGAGTGAAATATGGCGTTTGTGCACCTCTCCCTTCCCAGCCTGTCTAGCGCTATCCTCAACGACATTGTCCTTTTTGGCTATTAAAATGAAGGTGGTCAGTTACTCTTATTAACGTTTTAATTATGCCCATATTTGTATGAAACTTGAGAATATCACCTACTCGCTGGTCTGCACTTTCCTCTGAATGCTGCACTAGTTTTGTATTTGGATTGCATGTGTAGTATGCTGCACCTACTCCAACTTCCCCCTACACAATTCCTTGTCAGATGCGAATTATATTCAATATGCACACCACTTTCTTAAGTACGCCAGCTCTGGCAAGCATTCACCGTTCCTACTCAATCTTTTCCAAATCCTTGTCAGTACCTTTTACCCGGAGAACTTCCGCCTTGCTTAGCTTCAATTTTAATTTTCTTTGTATTTCCTATAGAACATTTATTATATCCGTGTTTTTTTTTTTTTTTTTTTTTTTTTTTTTTTTTTTTTTTTTTAATTTTATTTCTTAATGACTGGATATGGATTGTATTACTTTTGTCTCTATTAGACAGCCTTCCGTTTAATTATAGCATTCAATTACAGATTTCTTCGCCAATGAGGTGCTATTTTACAGAAAGAACACAAATATATTATACTTATTTCATATTTATCAAGAGATTAAAAGAGGTTAATGTGAAATTCTTGTTTTATATCATATTTTATGTGTGTGTGTGTGTGTATATATATATACTTACAGTATTATAATATACTAATTACATAATCATAGTAGTTTAGTTTTTTAGTCCCTTTAAGGCTACTTTCATACCGCATTTGTGCACTTTCCCCTCAACATAAAAAAGAAGAAAAATCAATTTTTAATTTCTATGGGAAAGTTTTTGACCGTAGAGATTATTAGTAGAAGATATTGACTCTTCTAGATTTTGTTGGGGTTCGGCCAAGCTAGATAAAAAAAAAATACAATTTAAAAAATACATATATTTTTAGGTATTTTTTAGATAAACCTTAACCGAATCCCAACAAAATAACATCTACTTAACAATGTTCAATGTATAATATTTTTTTATTTCCCCCCAATACTTTTTTTTCTTTTTCTAATGGCGTGTCAACCTTCGGTCATTAACGCCATGGAGATACTATTCTCGCTGAAACTGATTATTTGAGGTTTGAGTGTTGTCTCTCTGACAAGATTACCGATGCGTAAGCAATTCCTTGTCAGAGAGATGTGAGTGATACAGCGGTCTACAGGAGTACTTTAGTTTAATTGTCGTAGAGGGACATGTGTGAGGTTAAGACCTCCCCTACGGGTGAGTGGCTATCCATGCGTGTTGTGACCCCCCAGTCGTCGGATCTCGCGCCATTTAACATTTAATCTCTGGGCGAGAGCGGGGGCTAATAGAATTGTTTATTGGCCCGACAGAGAGTGAATGAGACGTGCCTGCCCGGATAAGAATGCTAATTACCATTCCTTTATGGTCGCATGGTCATTTGTTACTCCTCGTTATCTGTCCTCCCGGCAGAGCCTATCACACACGTCTATTTCCTAGGGCCGTATTGCTTCCTCATTACACTTTCCGCCTTTATTTGCACTTATACAAGTACACATACACTTTTATTTTCAGCTCGCAGACTAACATAACTTCAGTTAAGATATTATTATGATCGGTTTTATCCGCAATATTATTTCTATAAATAGTATTCATATTTTCCTTCTTCCTTATTCTAATTTTTTTTTTTTTTAAATCTTTAAATCAAATCTTCTTAATGCGCAATTATTGTTTGTATATTTGTAGATATAGTATGCTTCTCTCATATAATTGCTTGAAATTTTAAAAAGTATTCAACGGTTTATATGACGTCTCCATTAGCTAATTTCTATTAAAACTTTGAAATCTGAATCTGACATCAATAAGTTATTGAGTACTGAATTATTGATGGATATTGCTTGAGTGCTTGTATTGTATTGTACCCCTTGTCATTTTCTCTACCTTACAATGCGTCTTGAAATCTTCATCTGGCTCCTGCTTAGAAAATCTAGCTTTTCACAATGGTTCTTTTTGGAAAATAGAATATCTTCAAGTCATGACAGTGATACTCGGAGAAGTGCAAAAATATTGTTAAAGTGTAAATTGGGGGGGGGGGGGTTGACCGTGGAGATTATTAATTGAGAATTTTTGTTAGAGTTTGGTCAAGGTTCATAAAAATAAAATAAAAATTAAAATGTTTTTAGTTTAACTCTGCACGCTGTTGGGACGAACCCCAACAAAAATTCTCTACTAAAAATAATTATTAAAAAAAGAACAACTAAATTTTGTTTTTTTGACCGTAGATATTATTCTTAGATGATTTTAGTTGGGGTTCGGTCAAGGTAGATCCAAAAAACACAAATTTGGAAAAATGTAGTCATGGAAATGTGAACTTAGGGACAGGACGTCCTCTCTCATCTTCATCATAGCCCTGAAGATGGCTTGCAATGTAAGCCGAAACGTTGGCAGATAATCCTTTATTAAAAAATACATTCTTTTTAAATTTGTGTTTGTTTTTTGGCTCTACCTTGACCGAACCCCAACTAAAATCATTTAAGACTAAATTTTGTTTTGTGAATTATTTTATCAAGTAGTTTAAGAGTTCTTCAATGGCTGAAATGAGCAAGGAGGTTGGTGTTAGGGAGAGGGAGCAAGTGTAGTAAATATTTTTGACTTTATTTCTTCATTTCAGACTGGAATCGGCTGTATGTCCCCCCTGGATATATATATTTACCAAATTCCGTTTTTCAGCTATTTGTTGCAAATTTTTAAAATTAGTAATATCGTGCGTGCGTGCGTGCGTGCGTGCGTGCGTGCGTGCGTGCGTGCGTGCGTGCGTGTGTGTGTGTGTGTGAAGAGTGGGGATTTAAAGGGATACCTAAATTTATGAACGTTGTATTTCAGTTGCGAAAAAGTGTAACGTTTATTTTATATATTACTTAGCAAAAACGTGTTTCTAAAGCGAATACAGCTACGATGGGTGAGCGCTCCCCTCCTCTTTTGAGGACATACTTTTACACACTTAATTCCTTATGGCTTTTAAATGAAATTTCATAATTTATTCTTATTTATATCCACCTTTGGAGATGTGTTTAGATGACGCAGCTCTTGCTTGACAGTCCTTTTTGTTCTTTATGAAGGATTTCGCTACGCTATTAATGGTGTCAGAATAAACTACAGTCCTTCAGAGGAGAGTAATGTGATATTCGTGTTTTTAGAAAATATTCCATCAATGAATATATGAAAGTGGGATTTGAATAACACTCGTATATATTTTTCTACGGGAATATTTTAGTTTCGTTCAGCACTGCAAGTAATTTTACGTTGTTTCATTCGTTATAAAAATTATTTATTCTATATTCATTATTTACTTACACAGGTGATAAACCTGCGTTATCATATATATATATATTTTTTAGTGCAAGGGAACAGAATTAACACTAGTGCGGGGAATTAATTAACTTATCAGACTTGTC
>KZ807473.1:213162-236864 GCA_000696205.2 Oncopeltus fasciatus | reverse complement strand
ATATATATATTTGAGAAATTCTCGCACTTTTTAAACAATTTTTCTGCTTATAAAGTGCATGAAGGGACGATGTGATGTATATATTAGTCATTGAGTATGATGAGTGAAATGGGGCGATCTGAAGTTCGTACACTAAAATAACACCCACTAACGAACAAATATATATCCAGAAGACCTTGGTAAAAAATTAATGAAAACTGAATTTCGTATTTTTCAGTTATTTTACCATACAGTAATTGGTAGTAAAATGTTAATTTATTTCCTACTAATGTTATTGCTGGTTAATGAATTTATAGAACATATTAGGGGTACATTTTTTCATATAACATTTATGTTTTCCAATTATTAACTCACGAGAAATGCATATTATAGATAATATTCATGAAGTATTGTCCCTTATAACTTCTTAGTCTCCTGATAATAAAATAAAATAAAAACATGAAATAAACGACTAAAATAAAAACCATTTAAATGGCTGTGGATTTGTGAGAAGTATGTCGCGTAAGAAGAGTAGATAGGAGTTGTTGATAAGCGCTAAGTGCGTTGGTGATAGTTTCCTCTAAATCTCCGCTCTCTTCATATGCATGATATACTGATGTAGGGAGGAGGTATACTTCCCGTACGGACATTCAGTATAGTTCTACCATACTCCTCGTCAGTCTAGAGAGTGGATGGTGGGGCACCATAGCTATGGCTGTGATAGTGGAGAGCATATATATATATATTATGTATTTGGCGGCACTTATGTATCGCCTCTGCGCGTGTACTGAACCATGTGTGTGTGGTTCGCTCGGCGATGGAAGTCTACTCCCTCTCTGGAGGAGTAGCGGGAGGGTTGTAGCTGGCTCCACACTGTTGCCAAGTCCCCGTGTCGGCAACGTCGCCGCTCATCGCTCTTCTTCAACTCCTTCTTCCCCCCCTGATGTACACTAGGAGAGTCCTAGCTCCTAGACGAGAGAGTGGGGGGTCAGCTGACCAGTACACGTCTGTGTTTGTCAACCACCCCCCCCCCATCATTGTCATTATTCTGACGCAAATATAACTTAGATGACCACTTCTTATGGGACGAGTGCCTACTCAGTTCTCTCTCGTATTGGGACACTAGTATTATTGAAAATAATTTTTGGTTTGTATTCCTCCTGTAGACTCCCCTTCCCCCCACTCCTCTTGAGAGAACTTTGCAGGCTTGGTGTTGGATCGGAGAAGATAACTGTATCACCTTGCTTGAGGTTAGTGACGACATTGGTCTGTGTCTTAATCGACTCGACTTCTTTTCTGGAAAAACAAAAAAACGTGTGATTATTCACTCTTATATCTTTATTACAGCGAGTTGTCGTATATTCGATTTTATTTCTTACGACAAATCTTTAAATTAAAAAAAAACTCCTGTTAGAGCGTGGTACTTTAAATTCCCTGTAAACCATATTTTTAGCATCCATCTTACAAGTCGTACAGGAAGACTGGCTGAAGTACTCTACCTTAATTTACCTTTTAAAAATTTAAATTAAATTTTATATATTAAATGTTCCATCTATTGTAGTCTATTCATTAGACGTTTGTTGCTGATAATCAGTTGCACCCCTCTCTCTTATTTTTCCACTTCTGCGGCGACTGACGCACTTTGTGTTGCGAAGTAGAGGTAAGCTGATATTCCTACCGATAGATAGAGGCCCGATATTGTGCGCGGAATAGGAGATCTGTACCGTTCGCTGTAATGTCGGCGCGCCCACGCACTCCTTCCCACCTCTAGGCAAGGTACACACGAGGGACCTTCTTGTAGTTGTAGAGATTGTCTGAGACAGGTTAGAGCGATTTTTGGACGGACGCTAAAGTCTTAGTTCTCATTCATTCCCTCTACCTGCCACTTGCTGTGGCATTAATTATCCGAAGGTTGGAAAACCTTAAGATTGTATTGCTTGCAATAGCAGGGCTTCACAGACGACTTACCAAATTCTTTATGATTCCCTGGTAAATTGAGTAATTTCTCTTCAATTTTCTTCTTATTCTGCTTATCACACTGCTTGACCATAATCTCTTATTGTCAAGTGAATATTGCTCATGACCTTTAGTAAAAAATTTGAAATTCAGTTATTTTTCTTCATGAATGCGTAACTTGCCCACCATATTCTACTGTGATTACAAAATGAAATCTGGTTAGAGAAAGAAGTGCAAATTATTTTATTTTAATAAATTTTAATTTGCAATATTATTATTGACATTTCTATTCACTTTTAACCATACATAGATATCATGTTTGTATTTTTCAGTCATTTTAATTGACTTATAGATTTTCTTTTTTGAAGAATTTTATTCGAAACCACATTAAAGCCGTTGATTTGTGCCAAGTTCCATTATGTCCTACTTGTACTAGAAATCCTCAATTACTTTGATTTTTCCTGGACATTTCATCAAGGAGACATTGACATATACCTTTTTTAAATATTGTGATATTTAATCCCAAGTAACTTTAAACAATAAATGCTAGGGAACAGAATAAAAAATCTTAAATGTCTCAGCCAGGACTCGAACCTGGATCTCCTGCAATCCGGGCCGGCGTGCTAAACATTTGCACGAGACTAGACTGATAACTTATTAAATTCTCCGCACTCGTACCCGGAGTCTAAATGAATAAGTTATCTCGGTGGTGCAGTTGGCCTTTTCGGCGGCCCGGTTAGCAGGAGATCCAGGTTCGATTCCTGTCTGAGACAGTTAGATTTGTTATTCTGTCCCCTCTCATTAATTGTTTATGATCGTAATATACCAGCTCTTGGATTGGAGGAGTCACTGTGATATCGCACTTGACCTGTGGTCCGCTGAAGCCCTATGATATCTTCAAGGAAACAGCCCCTGAATCCCGTTACAGTGTGTGCTGACTAGAGCGCTGCTGCCGGGAATGCGGCGAGCTATGAATGATGGAGAGGCGGCCGGTTTCTCTTTCAGCCGTCCTTCCCTGCTCCACTCGATTTATGGTTAATCAGAGCCCGGAGGTAAGCCGCTCCCCGCCCCCTACCCTTGAAGAAATACCACACAAAAAAAGGAAAACACCCCTCCTAAAAGGAAGAAAACTAAATAAAAAGTGGACCGTGAGTGCTCCTCCTGACCTGACTGGTTTTTTACCGGCGCTCTCCCACCGGCCTTCTCACTATTTACCTTCTTTCTTTCGTCTCTCGGCCCTCTCTTCCAATTCGCCACTCACCTCGAGTCTCCTAAGTGAGTCCAGATGTATATATGCCGATGGCGAATGCGTATGTCCAGCAGGCAGCCTGTACTGACCACTCGTTAGCGTACTCTGTCTGCCAATTCCATTTGTCACGTCCCTCCTTTCTCTTTCAATAGAGATGGAAGCATTGGTTCAGTCTCTTTCAGATGTACTTCTTCGGCTAGAACTATTCTACATAGTACCTGAAACTGTATTTTGCGAGTCCTCACCCAACGAATTTCACATACACCCTAAAGAGTAAAGTTTATGGTGTATTAACAAACATTTCATCCGTTTTTGAGAATTTTCTGTTTTTATATTAACTTTTTACTTTACATTTTTTTTAAATATGTAAAAAGTAAATAACTCACTTGAAAGAAGAAAAATATAAATCAAAACATTTGGTTCATAATAAACCTTATGGTAATTAATTAATGTCTTCATTCCCTTGTGCGAATCCTGCTAAAAAGAGAAGGGACCCCTAAACTTGTCTATTTACATTCTTAAATATCTTCTTACAATTTTTCGTGCAAGAAAAGCTAGGAGATCCAGGTTCGAGTCCTGGCTGGGACAGGTATATATTTTTCCTGTTCCCTTGAACTGAAAATTGTTAAAATTTACGTGGGATTAAATACCACAAAAAAATTAATTTTTATAAAATTAAATATCTTCTTCGTGATTCGTGTCGCATATAAAATTTTACTCAGCAGCATATTTTAATAAAATTCTTAAATCCTACTGACTGTATTTCTTGTGTAAATCGGGAGAAAATCCAAGATTGTTTTCAATAACTGTGGTGTAAAATTGAAGTAATGAAGAAAAATGGAAATACGTGATTAAGGATATAGAACACAGTCCCAAAATGTAAATATCTAGGAGTTTTATTAATTATCTGTCTTAATTACAAGAAGCACTTACAGGAAAAATACTTGAAATCAAAGCAAGCTGTAAATTATATATGGAATAGATTAATTTGTAATATCTTGCGTTCCAAAAATGGAAATTTTCAACTTTTTTATGTATCCAATCCTTTGTCTATGCTGCAGAAATAGGGAGGAAATATACTTGCTTAAAAACAAAGAGGTTTTGCACTTAAAGGCAAGTCTTAAGACTTCCCATAAAATATGTTCTTTATCTAGTGGCAAATGAAACATGAATTACTTATGAAAACTCAATTTAATTATTTCGTGAAGATAATATGGTCAAAAATAGGTAATCTTCCATGGAAAAGTAGTACAAGAGAAATGTTTTTGATACTCAGTATGGGGAGAACTCGGCAGAAAAGATAATATTTAATCTTACATGAGGAGACATTAGCGTAATTGGTGAGCAGTTGAACAGCACAGACTAAACAAGCTTGTATCACTTGTGTGGCCCCCACTATCACCTCCTGTGACAGCAGGTAATCCCTGGAGGATTAGTAGCCTATCTCGGCCTTTAAAACAGATAGATGGGGAGATCGCTGGCAATCTTGTGGAAGAAGTGCCTAGCCAAGTCATTGGCTTGCTCAAGTTTGGTGGGCCATGCAACGAATCCCACACTTTTGTAACGAAGACCAATTCAAGTATGAATAGCCTACTAAGTTATAATAAAATTCATTTTATATATATATATATTATGGTAGACACTCACACACAATTTAAATACATTTTCCTGCCTATAGTGTTGACCTTATCATTATTGAGATTGTCACACTCTTCCATTACAATCAGTGTCGGCCTAAAAGTGAGTGATCTTACTTTTACTTGAATTCCATACCCTGGAGTGTTGGATCAAATTAATAGTCATCCACTTTTCTGAAAGTCCATCTCTGAAGAAACGAGTAAATATTTTTAATTTACCACAGCTTCTGTGTGGTGGATATATCTGGAAAATGAAACTAATTAACTGGCTACGTTATAACGGGGAATACGTTGGAGCAAACCATACATACTTCTCCACTAGTGTGTGTTGATATGAATGTTTACTTGTGTATGTGTGTGTTTTCAGTCTGTCTGCCCCTGTATCTATTACAGAATAAATTTGTTTAACGACAGACATTTTATCCTTAATACACAATAAAATACTATTTCATTGCGTTAAGTGACGCTGTGCACTGCTTATAAATCATTACCAGTTAAATGTTATCTTTAGTATGGGGAAATTATTCAAAAGGCAAACAATTGTCCTGCACTAAAAGTCATTATCCTATGTTTGAAATTACGCCCTCTAAAGTTTTTTAATCAAAGTATAAAACTGTGTCAATAATTGTCCTTGTCTACTTGGACTGTATTAGGTGGAGATACTGCGAAAACCACGTTGTAGATTTATAAATACGTCACAAAACCCTAGAAAAACGTTCAGTCAAAGTTTTTGCTATTTACCCGTATTTGACTTGATGTGCTTGCTGAATCGAGCTCAAATGAAATTAGGCATTATATCGTCACAATTTATTTATGAGAAGTAAATTATTATATTTAATTATAAGAAAGGGTTGTACTACGTTTTCTTTCTTTGATTTTTTGTTTTGGATTGTTTTAATGTAGATTAATAAGCCATTTAGATTCTTTCCAACAATTATCAGTTGCGGTTTCTACAATGACCACTTATTTGAATACGTTGATCAAAAGACATACTGCAAATCAGATTAGGCATGAAAAATAAACAAGATAATTTTTTATTTGGTTGCGGTTTATTATCCCACGTAAATTTTAAACAAATTATGAGAGGGAATAGGATAAAAAAAAATCTATCTGTCTCAGCCAGGAACATTTATTCTACCACAACCAAATAAATATTTATAAAGAAAAATTTTAAAAAGTAAATGACGAGAGTCGACTAATTGCTTGACTATGTCAACTCCTTCGAGTTTAAGACGATGTTCTTGTCTTTCTCGTGGGTTAGGCTCTCGCTATTGTAGTGGGAATTTAATGAGGTATCTAGCTCGTCCTGGTGGTGTAAGCACGCCGGCCCGGATAGCAGGAGATCCAGGTTAGATTCCTGGCTGGGACAGATAGATTTTTTTAATCTATTCCCTCTCATAATTTGTTTATATACAAGAGAAGTGTGAGGTTCCACTTGGTAGCGAGGTGTAACCATTTCTTACAGCTGGTGGATAAACCACATTTTGATCTAGTTGAATGAATGCCAATTGGGGGAAGATGGCCTCCGAAGTTGTCGACATTGTCTCGCCTGTGGTGCTTCATACATTCTAGTGTGTTGAGAGAGATCGTGCAGTCTGAATGATTGCTTGCCTCTGCTGCCCTCTATCCCTTCCCTCTCCCCCTCCCTTCCCTACAGCTTGCTTTATGCTTTATCAATCTGGTTTTTTGTTGAGAGCTGCGTGTGTCTATTCGAGACCTTGCACTTGACGTCAAACAATCAGCTTCTCCCTTCTTGTGCTGTTCAAATCGCTGTAATATATATATAGAAATTATCCCCCTGCCAAGTTCTCTCTCTTATTTCAGAACTAAGGCGCTAAATACAGGTATAATTTTTTTTATTTTTAATATGATTAAAATCCTTGCCAATTCCCGCCGAATAGTGTGTTTTGTTATTTACTTTCTTCTCTTATATATCATTTGCTTTAATGTCTCTTTAAAAATGATAAGAACGTAATGATTATATAAATTACAAAAACTAGAAGTTTTATATCTAAAATTAGCTAATATTAAAACTTATTCAATTTGTCTGGCTTCGTCAAATCCCCCGAAAATCGGAACAATAAAATTGTTTCTAGAAACAAACTCATTATGTTGTGGTTATGTCTTTTTCCCCCGACCTGGTCGTGTCTTTTTGATTCAGGAAGGTTCCTACGATTTTGTTATCAAAAATGTGAAACTGATCTGCTGCTCCATATGGTGTTGCTGTGCCCACTATTGGCTTGCGTATCTATGTGGGATTGAGTCTCCTCGTGGCCAAGCCAGCCGAGTGTAGGTTATAGTGACAGAGAGGTGAGGCGGGGGAGTGCACTGACCCCAGGACCTCTTCACGGTGCTCGCCCTCCTCCTCCTGGCCTCAGTTCGCCGGACCGCAGGCGTCTCCTAAGCCAGTATTCCTCTGCCGCTTACCTCACTTTTATCTATTTGTTAACGGGGAAAAAAATATCGAAAGTTTTATTTTGCGAGGGGAAAAATATAGTCCCAAGTTTTAATAAATCATTTATCAAGAATAAAATTACTTTTTATCTTTGGCTTACTTTACTTTACTAGGTGTGGGCTCGCAGCTGATCATGCCCACTCTTGGTTTTTTTTTTTTTTTAATAACCTGTTAGATTTGTTTAACCGATCGATTAAAAAAAATGTAGTGTACTATTGGAGTTTGAGAGACCTAGGTTCACGGGGAACCTAGGTAATGAGGTTAATCAATTATCTAATGTCAAATTATGCTCCGATCCTGGCTCATACATTCAACGTCATCTAAACAATTTATATACAAAAAAAGGCCAGTTGTTTGCTTCCCACAATAAATTTCTTAATTTGAAGTTTAGGTACACGTGTGTCGAGGGCGAGGACTTAAATATCATACTTAACAGACTTTGATGATATGCACTTTGATGTATATATGCATCCATCTTGTGTCTTGTATCTCCTAATGAATATAAATATTTACATGAGTCGTTCAAATATTTCATAATTTTGCTGATGCCAGCCAGGTTGTCAGTTCTTTTCACAGAATCTTCGTATGATATCGAATTAGCCAATAAAATTCTTTAGTCTGAACCATCTGAAGACCAAAATTCATTGTCTTCTACTTGATAACATTTATATTTGGTCTTTACATATAAAGCGTCAAATAAGGCTATTATTTTTTACTGTTTAGTTGGCCTGCATTGATATGGATCAAAAAAATATTTATGTCATTGCATTTTTTATAAATTTATTATTAGGAAAAATAGTTGTCAAGCTTCAACAATACTCTTATGGTCTTGAGCTCTGCATATTACCCCAGAAAGTTTGGAAATTCTCTTATGGGCAATTAGACTGGGAAGCAACCTTTTCTTTATTTTACAATTTAATTTTTTCTGAAATAATGAGTAGATTATTTCCTGATACATGGGTTAATTTCATCATCATCCTTTTCTTAAGCATTACCGTAACTGTTATCGAATTCTTCTATGCTCTGAGTCAATATTTATAATTTCCTCTTCTGGTTTGGACCATGTCATTTTGTTGATTGCTACTAAGCTTTCGTCCATCTTTCTGTGAGCATCTTCAGAGTTCCAATAGAAGTGAAGTCACACTATTCTCACTTCACTTCTATTGGAACTCTGAAGAGGCTCACAGTAAGATGAGCGAAAGTCTGGTGAATCAATGAAATGATATGGTCCAAACCAGAAGAAGAAATTATAATTATTAACATAACTGCTGTTTATTAAAAATTTGATTCAGCATCTCAATCAACTTCCAGTAATTCATAAATTCACAATATATTTCTTCTTGAAATATTTTCATGACTGAGAGGAATGGTTTAGAAAACTGGATTTATGCTATCCAGACAAGTCTGATAAGTTATTAAATTCCCCGCACTGGCAGGGGCAGTTAGATTTTTTATTCTGTTCCCTTGCATTATAAATTTTTAAAATTTGGGTGGGATTAAATACCACAAAAAATAATATTAATAAAACTAAAATTTAAAAGTAAATAACCAGAGTCATTTAAACAGCTTGACAATGTCAGCTCCTCCGAGCATAAGACGATATATTCTTCTGCTTCGGAGGTTAGACTCTTGACACTAGTGCGGGGAATTTAATAACTTATCAGACTTGCCTGGGTAGCTTAAATGGAAAATGCACCAGCCCGGATTGCAGGAGATCCAGGTTCGAGTCCTGGCTGGGACAGTTAAATTTTTTATTCTGTTCCCTTGCACTAAAAATTGTTAAAATTTATGTGGGATTAAATACCACAAAAAAATAATATTTATAAATTTCAATAAGTTTAAAGAACTTAATATGGCTTCTAGACCATTAAAGAAAACTTTAAGACTCTATTAAACCCCAACTTCTAATTGTTCAATGTTGCTGTGTAGCTCCTTAAATATTTATTTTATCATTAAACAATTCTGTGTTGTTTCATTTGTCTCCACTAAATATTACACCTGCTACTTAAAAAAAAAGTTCTACTCCCACTTCACTTTTCAGGTAATCCTCTACTGTTGTTTTGTATTTCAACGCTACCTTGTTGAATTTGTGAAGAAAAATTAAAAACTGTGTCTTCTAGAGAAATAAAATAAATTCAAGAATTTTTGAGGTAAAATTGTTATGGCTTAGCTAACTGAGTTTAATATTACCGTTACTAAGAGTGGGGTGTGTTTCCCTTCCACTCATTCCATCTGAACAGACTAGAACTATCCTTTACCATCTTATCTTTTTCTTTCATTACATTAACCAGCTTTTGTAAGATAATTAACTCATTTACTTTCACTTCTTTCCATTTTAAATGAAGTATTAAAAATCTTAGTTATTGCTGCTCTTGTATGAATGACTTGTGTTTTATTTTTTTCCTACAATAAAAAAATTTTTTTTTTAAATTCAGAGTGCAAACTTCATGTAGGATATTCTTAAATATTGCATTTATTCCATTATGTATCTGTGTTTTAAATTTTTAAAGGCTTTTCCTTTCCTTTTTTAGCTTTAATTTTTTATATTGATAAAAGGATCTCAAAAATTCTGAGGTCCTTTCAACAGTACTAAATATAATACTAATTTTAAAACTATTTATTATGAAAAATAACAATTTTGTTTTAAGTTTTAATTAAATCTAGCAATAATCTATCCACAATAATAAGTTTATTCATATATTTAGGTCTGAAATGTGAATCTTTAAACTTTTAAAAACTCGCATTTGATCTAAGTTGGCGGAATATGAAGTTCACAGTTAATAAATTAACAATTCAATTCAAATCTTAATCAGCTGTAATAAAACTGGCTCTTTGACTAACTTGAAATTGAAGGTTGATTAACTCATGAATTTTTTTAAATGATTAAATAATTGTAAGGGAATAGAATAAATGCAAGGGAATAGAATAAAAAATCTATCTGTCTCAGCCAGGGCTCGAACCTGATTCTTCTGCTATCCGGGCACGAATACTAATCTTTACACACACCGGAACAAGCAAGATGACATATTAATTTCCCAACACACTAGCGAGAGTCTAACCTGTTAGAAAGACGAATACATTGTCTTATGCTCGAAGAAGCTGACATTGTCAAGATATTTATTTGACTCTCGTTATTTGCTTTTATTTATTTTTATATATATTATTTTTGTTGTGGTATTTAATCCCATATAAATTTTAAACAATAAATGCAAGGGAATAGAATAAATAATTATTTATTAAATTATTCTAATCTGGACTTAAGGAGTAGAAATCTGGGGTGCCGCCAAGCCTTTCAACATCCAAAGCATCCAATTCTTCCCTTCACCACAATCTTAACATTCCTTTTGTTCAAGATCTCATTTCTTCCCGCTTCATCCTTTTCCACAGTAAACTGCCATTCCATCCTAATCCACCAGTACTGACCATGTCTTCCAACTCCAACCCCTACAACCCTCCCCGTCGACTCAAACGAAGATGGCCCCGTGACCTCCTGTGGACATTGGTCACCTTCTCTCCTCATGTGATTGACATTGAATGTCATTTTTAATTTCATTGTAATCAAATTACAAAATGTTTTTTTTTTTATTTAACAGAATGTAATAAATAAATAAAAGTTTATATTTAAAAAAAATATTTCTAGAGAAGTGCCATGTTTTTCAGAGTCTTTTGCAAGAATTGTCAAAGTGAATAATGTACATAACTCTCTGCCATCCATAAACCACAAGAGCGATTCGCCTATAAAAAAAATTTTTTGTCTTTACAGATGGACCTAACAATATATTTTCAAGTACCACAAATTCTCAGCCCTGCCATAATGACTTATTAATTAATAACTCAAGAACACATGCCTAAATTTATATCACTCCAGCAGCCACTCTTGACATTCTTCTAAGCAGTCGATTAATTCTGACTTTGAGCCAATGAAATCTACTCTTAAGAGGGTGCCAAGAGAAGATGTGAATGTCAGTGTTGGAGTTCTTACAGCTAGCTATTAATTCCAAAAATATTAATAGTAACACTAATATTCAAGCCTTAGCAATCAAAATAAAATTTTAAATTAATTTTTCATTGCATAATATTTAATTTATTTGTCTCCATAAATAAATTTTAACAATTACAGACTTAAAAATCTTAATAACTCAAATATCTAATCCTATACTCTTAGTTAGTGATGTAAACACGCATAATATTGTGTGGGGTCTATATTGACCAGCACAAAAGGTAGCTTGATAGAAGCATTATTTGTCTGCAATAATCTCATACTTTTGAATACTGGTGAGCCAACTTACTAAAGTACCAGCAAAGGCACTTCCTCAGCTATTAATATAGGTGCCACTTCATCTCTCTATACTATATTGAATGTAAATAGTAGTGATTATCAGTAGAGATTTGTTGTTGTAGGAGTTCGGTCAAAATTGAAAAATACAATTTAAAAAAAATGTGTATTTTTTNAGAAGATGGACAATGTCCGAAAGCGCTCGCCAACAGAAGATGGTTTGCAGAGACCAATGAAGACGGATAATAGAAGGTATGATAGTTCTATATTCATTGGTAGTGAAAATAACCTTTTAGATTATACATTTATTTGTTTAGGCTTTAAGTGAGATGCTGGGTTTGGCCCTCATGGTTGCTAAGGTCTTTCTTTTTTTTTCTTTAAATGTTAGAAATGATTCAGTAATTGTCCCCTTTATTGATTTGACTACTTCTTAACAAAACTTAATTTAATAAAAATAACTACTAATTTCAGGTGCGTCCCTGTTCCGAGGCGGCATACCCCTTACTTTGGTCAACCTGATTTCAGGATATATGAACTCAACAAGAGGCTGCAGCAGAGGACTGATGTAAGTATTAGTATCATTTGTATCCACAGAAGTACTTAATACAATAATTTATATGGAATGAATTGTTGACCATCAAGTTCTATGAAGAGTGTATTGTCAGGAATTTGGTCATGATAGTTGAAGAATTAAAAATTAATTTGTAATCAAAAAAGTTTTTATTTATTTTTTGGTCACAAATTAGTTTTTAATTCTTCAACTACCATGACCGAATTCCCGATAATACTCTCACAATAATTTATATTTTATAAGTATAATATGATTTTAAACTAGTCTATACTCCTTATAAATATGCTTTTGAAAATGTAATATGTTATGATATGAATAAAATAGATGATAATAAAATATATCTCTACTAAAAATGCACTATAATAATTATTAATTTTTAAAATTAACAATTTTAAACAAGGATTAGAATTGTTAAAAAAAAAAAAAAACTTATATTCTGGCTTCAGATCTGACTAAAAAATTTTTTTGCCACACAGTGGCTGCATAAACTATGGTATTTACTATGTCAATTTTTTTTCATTAAAAATTGGCATAAATTCGAGTCCCTAGTTGTCTCCACTCTCTTTCTGAGTAGTGCACTTAGTGTCAGATTAGTGCCGCGCAATGCTAGGCTTTTCCATGTGTAAAAATGCATAAACTGATTTGTAAATTATCTTCTTTCCCAATGATATTTCAAGGAGTTGGGACAATGCAGCAGCCTATGAACAATGTATCCTTGTATATAGCTCCTGGTACACGTGCTCTGTCTTGCTGCATAATCTCTAAACTAACAAATATTTTATGCCACTTGAAGAAAAGCCAGCTGACATAATGAATGGTAGACTTACTTAAAATGTTTTTGTCTTGTCTTATTTTGTGCCCTTTTCAAAGTACTTTAGAAAGAACCATTCTTCTGGAACAGAATAGAAAAAAGAAAAAAAAAAAATTGAGTACTGTCATGGACATATTACAGCTTCAAAGCAGATGTTTTTGACACTTCTACTTTAGCAGATTCCCCTCAGGGAAATCAAGATATACATATTAGTGACATAACACATATATACTTTTTTTTTTTAAATTGAGTCTATTCTTCACAGATTCTTTATAGCTACATACTTAACTTTATCAATTAACAAATTTTTCAAGTTTCATAACTCTAAAAAAAATATGATTAGATTTTTTGGTTGGGGTTCGGTCAAGGTAGATCTAAAAAAATACACATTTAAAAAAAATTGTATTTTAAAATAATTTGACAATATTTCGTCTTACATTGTAAGCCATCTTCAGGGCTGTTGAAATACAATGTCAAAAGAATAAAAATAAAAACAATAAAATTAAATGATTTACAATATTATAATAAAGCAACATTTATTTAATAAGTATATTAGTGAAGCTATTGATAAAGCCCTTCAAATTATTGATAAACATTGGTCTAAAAGCCAAGACCTCACTACACTATCCCTTCTACATATCTCGAGTCCCTTTCCCTATGTTGCACGTCCGGGTATCTCCTTTACTTAGATTATTACTATAACCAGATTAACGGTCTGGCTATGGGAAATAACCTTGCTCCTGACATTTCCAACATCACCCTTAATGGCCCCCTAGTTTCTATCCTTCCACCCATTCATTACGACATTTTCTTCCTTAAAAAACATGTTGACAACCTGTTCCTCATTCTCAATCCAGAAAAAATCCCCAAAGCTCAAAGTACAACCATAATACCAAGAAAGTACACACAAAGTGACCTGTCCATGACAATGCCCCACCACACTCGGCAAAACGGACAAAGGAAATATAGGGGTGTTCTTTTGGGATATTCTTCTGCATGCGGCTTACTCACCAGATATTGCTCTATCCGAATACTTGTGTCTCACTTTTACTCAATATAGGTATACTTTCTATTAAAAGTTTACTATTCCATATTTACACACCTGTGTCCCTGCTCCTCAAAAGACTTGTCAGACTAGTGGAAAGGGATTTTTTTTATCGTAACTAATAGTAAATTAGTGCAATAGTTAGTAGAATTATCACAGTACTACAATGTAATACCAATATGTTAATAATTATTGAATTTTTTTTAATCAGTGTATTTTTAATGTGCATTTATTATAAATTTTTAGCCCTAATAAGATTTTACAATGTTAGTGTACTTAATTCTTCTTATTTTAAGACCAAGATTTATTCAAGGTAAGAGTTACATGTAAGGACGATTTATTGATAGGTAAGAGTCTGTCCAATGCTGGATTCGAATCTGAAGCAACTTTTGTAAGAATCAGAAGTAACACAAGTTATATTATGGCTCCTCTATTGCAATTTTTGCAGTATTTTATATTACAGATTAAATAATTATTATAATTTAAAATTACTTGCAGGAGAGTGATAACCTATGGTGGGATGCCTTTGCAACCGAGTTTTTTGAGGATGACGCTACATTAACGCTTACCTTCTGCCTTGAGGATGGACCAAAGAGATACAGTGAGTGATACTTTATTTAATGAAGTGAATTGCACAACATTTAAAAAAAAATTAAATACATAGTTGGAAGAATGTAAAATATTGTGTTTATTATCGATAAATTCTTCTTCTTTTTTTTTTATTTTATAACCATTGATTTTCTTTCTCTCGTATCCTTCCTAATATACTCCAAAAATATTAATCATTAAAATTTATATTTATCTGTCTTAAAATTTGCATTCTGTATTTATTTGTTTATAATATGAACATAGTATTATGTTCCTACATATGTTCATACACCACGTGTGTTTACGTTTATATGTTTCAGTCATCCCATTCTAAAGAAAGAGAAACTTTGATGCTCTAGTAAATTTCTAATTTAACACTTTAAATGAAATTTATCTTTTGAAATACTAACTTTATAATAGCATAGCAATAAGTAGCAATTTGACCGCCATAATATTCAGTTACTTACTTATGTTGTTATTCAAATATAAAAATATTAGGTAAACATATTAATATTTTTATTTCTTGAGAGAATATTTTCAAAAGGTCTTCTACATAAAAAGCACAAAAAGTGTTAAAGTATCTTAAGACTTAGGGTTCGCTATCCTACCACAGATAGGCTTTGATCAAAAGATTACAGATCCTGAAATTCAAGTTGTTATTGATTTTGAGACAGGGAACGTGTAAATTTCTTATAAATGCTGAGATTATTTCTTCATCAGCATTTGTAGTTGCTCATGAATCAGAACCATAAATAAGAAATGGGTGCATAAGGGTTTGTACAAGTTCATCTTCATTCTGTTGGATAAGGAACAGCTCCTAAAGTGCATACCAGACTGAAATAGCTCTGATAGGCTGTGGAGATCTTTATCTATCCGGACAGAGACATCATTTCAAGAGTTGAGTTCAGAACCCAAGTATACAAAGCTGTTACCATCTTCAAACTTGCAGGGACTAATTTCTTAGTGGTCCTCCGTGCTTTCTTCTTCAATTCTCATATATTCGGTTTTATCTTATTTGACATTCAGGCCTAGCTTCTTAACATCAGCTTCCATGGTGAGAAGTGCTTTCTTCAAATTCTTTAAAATAGTTGCTATATCAATGTCGTCTGCATTTCATATCCAGAAAGTTAGTTTAACCAGTCTGCCAAACAATATGTGTTCAGTTAGTGTCTTACAGACTTCTTTCCTGCCATGTTGAAAAGAAGGGAAACCACAGCAACCACTTGCTTCACACCACTGTTGGTTTCAAACTCCCTTGGAGAGGTCTATGCCAATTTTCATCACATATCTAAAGACCCTCCTAATAAGCTTTCCGGGATTGTGTTCTTCCACAGACTGATTCAGTGCCAGTTTTTCCAGGCTGATGTATATACTGACTTTTGAAAAGATATGGTGTTGTCGTACTAGGAAAGTTAAATAGGAGTCTAACTCAAAGACGGATAATGCTGCCACCAGGGTGAAAAATAAAGGCCATTCCCAATCCTATGAAGATATATGTGAGGATAGTTCAAAAAAGAAAGATTTAAACTAAATAATTCCTTTATTTATATGAATTAAGAAGTAGCAATCAACTCTATATTGGATGTCCTCTAAAATGATTTTACTGTTTGAAATCACTTCCAAAGAGTTATTTCTCACAGATAAAAAGTGTTATGTCCAATCAAATTAAAGAATTAAAACCAAAAGGTAATGATTAAAATCGTATAGATTTAAAATAGAGTAAGATGTAGGAATTTACACTTGCAAAAGTTTATGTGAGAGGCTGTCGTGGAACAGCCGCTGTCAGATTGTTGAACTGGAGAATAATGACTGACTTTGTTGCCTGTTTCGAAGGACAGATATCTTATCGCCCTTAACTGTGACGTTAAGGAACTTTCCTTTTGTACAATCACTGGGAAAGTAATAAAGAAAGTGTCTTTTGGGTAATCTTATTTTGGCCTTGATAGTGGTTTTCAGTGAATTCCCTGATAGAGAATGACTGACTGCCTTGAAGGACAGATATCTTCTTGGTCCTAACTATGTCATTAAATCTAAATAATGGCAGCTATTCCGACAGTGTTTCAGTCATGATTTGGTTACTATTTATTTTAGTTACTGAAGAGCAAGAGTCTACATCCATATTACTACCCCATTTGATGTCCTGAAATTTAGGCCAAAATGGAGAAAATTAAATAATTATTTTCCAGTTTTTTTTTGTTTTTTTTAATTTTTAGCTCCCTGACTAATGCTTCAAATCTCTAGACTAACCTTTCCTTATGAAGCTCGACATTCAACTAGTTACCTCCAAAAATTAAAGTATTTTTTATCTTAAAAACTATTTGCAAAAAATTTAGGATCTGGAGAATTGTCTAAGACTTCACTAATCACCAAACTCAGATATCATACCTCTATGCCTGGCATGATATCTATTTTCTGAGTACACTGGCAATACCTCTTTTTTAGTTTGCAGCAGCTAAGGATATTACAATGCTGTTTTTTTATTTAACAGTTCCCAATACAGCTAATTTGATCCGTAGCGATGTGCATTCTGGCATATAAAAGTCTGGTCGACATCCTGAACATGCAAAAGAGAAAATCTTGCTGAACATTATGCGCACAATTAATAAAAATGTCTGGTTCACTTTAACAATGGTTTTCCCATCAATTTGATATAACCATATCATCTAGCAGGTAAAAGTATTTCTTCAGTGAGGTAGAATTTGTCAACAATTGGCGGGCAGGCCCTTAGATTCAAGTGTGTAATAATTGATGTTTAATTTCTGGTGTTTTCTTGGCATTATTATTATCTTAGTTTATCCTCATTCTACTTATACATAATATATACTGTGTATTTCCTATTTAATAACTTTAGAGTCTTTTGAAGTACTTATATAAAGACTTGTAATTAGACTGTGACCTTATTGATGTATTTAGATTAATTATATTATATTAATATATTTTATCAGATAAGTAAATTATATAACTAGATTTTATGAGTGTACAATATGAACTTATGGTTATTCAAAGAATTAATGTTTCTGTTTTTCACAGCTATTGGAAGGACGTTAATCCCAAGATACTTCAGAAGTATATTTGAGGGAGGTGTAACAGAACTTTACTACAACCTCAAACATCCTAAGGAATCATTCCATACCACTAGTATTACCTTAGATTGTGACCAATGTACCATGGTCACCCATCATGGGAAACCTATGTTTACCAAGGTAATCTCTTTATTTTGAGATTTTTTTTTATGATTCATTTTTTAGAGCAAATTTTTATTATTTTTTCTATAATTGCAAACTGTTGGTATAAATATTGTTTCTTATTCATCTGTAACTATTCATGTGAATCGGTGAACTTAATCTTATGTTTCCTGAGTATTACAGTTATTGTACATAAATTTTAAACTGTTTAAGAATGTAATAGTGAAATTTGCCAGGTACATATCCATTACCAGCTTTGATATTTAAAAATAATAATTTAAAAAAAATGATTGCCCAGTGTACATTTTTTTTAAATTTATTTATTTATTTATTTTTTTTTTTTATGTGTGTCTATGTGTTACAGTAGAATTTTTAGGGTGAATTATTTAATATCAATTACAACAACTTATTATTTATTAGATCTGAGTAATATATGATAATTTACATTTAAATTGATTCTTGAGTCTCTTAAAAAAAAAAAAAAAAACTCAAAAATNTATTTATATAATAAATTATTAATGTATAATATAATATTTGTATTATTATTTGTATAAGGAATATAAAGCCTATTTTATTAAAACTGTGCAATTTTAGTACATTTTTCAGATAAAAATTCATCAAAGCTATTAATATTTTAAAAAAATAATGAAATAGTTTTCAAAATTCCAAAAAGGTAATGAAATGAATGAGGTAGCTCACTAAAGCTAAAGGTGTGAAAAGACTGCTCAGACCAATTTAACTGAGACTTATTCTTTTAATAAATAAAATATTATTTATTCAGTTATTATAAAGCATAAATGTCAGAACATTATACTTTACCCATTTTTTTATATTAAGTATTTTCCCTATTTATGTTAAGTAATGGTTGTCTAATAGAAGAATATGTGTTTTTCCCATTTGTCCTTTCTTTATTCTTTCATCATCCTCTCCTTCTCAACAATTGAACAAAGTTAATTTGTTTAAAAAAAGTAAATTTAATTTTGATTCTTGTGTCATCAAGTTTATTTACTTGCTTGTGCTATAAAGGCAAAAACAAATTGAGTTTTAATAGACCATGTTTACCACATGTTCTACTCTGGTTTCCCTGGAGTAGAACATGTGGTAAATGTTGCACATATAGCAAATATATAGAAATTTTGCCAAATTCAAATGATATCAAGTTATTTACATTACCATAATTTGAATGATTCTTATTCTTTGATGATCCTGATTTCCTTAAAATATATTGAATAAACATCGTCTAGCAGATAAATGGTAATCTTGATTGAGAATGGTACATTGATTAATCACCTGAAAAATGTATTCTTATTCCTATTTGTATTCTTGCTAAGATATAATTCTGAATCAACACAATTTGATTTAGTCTCTTCATTAAATCTGGGTTCACTGAAACTTGCATAGACCCATTTCTTATTTTATTTGTTGATTTATATATTCTAATTATGGGAATATTTAAACATTTTTCACTATTTGGTTTTAGTGGAGTGGTGAAAGGGGTAGTGTGGAACCTGAGTCATACTGCCAGGTCTGCACTGAAGGGCGACTTATCCTCGAGTTTACCTTTGATGACCTGATGAGGATCAAGTCTTGGCACTTGGCGGTGAGGAGTCACCGGGAGCTAGTCCCTCGCTCCGTCCTTTCGTCCCTCCACTCTCAGGGTGGTGCTGACCCAGCCGTTGTTGAGCAGCTTTCAAAAAACATCACCCGGCAGGGAATCACGAACTCCACCCTCAACTACCTCAGGGTGAGTATTAAGTTCATTTTTTTATAAGCATTCAATTATTGCCAAGCATATATATTGTTGAAATATAAGAATATTTATTACTAAACATATTAGTACAGTCATAGTAATAATTAATAAACAGTACGAATCTAGACTATCTGTTTCAATTGTGTTACACCTCCCAGGGTCCATGGATGGTTGCAACATTTGCTAGTCCTTTCTCTTGAAGTAATATTCTAACAATATTAATATTACAATGATACATTAATACAATTATGTATGTGTATGAGATTTTTTAATGATGTATTTTCTGATTATTAATAGGGGAATATTTATTATTAGGTGGTCTTTATTTGTTTATTATCACTCAATTATAGTAAATATTAAATTATTATTAAAATAAAAATAGTTTTATTTATTTAGTGTTGTGCTGATAATTATAAGTAACTTATTATTTTAAAGATTTGTCCTAAATAAATAAAACGTATTATTTAATAATTTGTCCTAATACATACATACATACATATGTATGTATCATAACAAACATACATAGGAACAGAAACTCAGGGGTGGAATAATAAAGTGTATTAACTCTTCTACAATAGATTTGATTTTCTTATTGTATCAACACTAATGTGTTGTTATTTTAGAAACTAGTAAAGTAAACAAAATTAATTGAAATGAGTCATGAATGTAAGTTACTACGAAAGTGTACAGTTGTGGTTTTGATGACCTCTGAATCCTTCTTTTAGTAATCATAACGGTGTCATGCAAATTGAGGTCTTTCATACAACATAAAAGTGTTTATAAATACTTAGCTTACTATATTTCTGAAGTGAAGCCTGACTATCAAATTTCATGTGACTTTTATCCAATTTTGGGCAATAAACAGATTATATTAATCTGTAGCTATACTCTTGTCAATATAATATAGTCTGTATATTTCTACTTTTCTTTTCCTCCTATAAAAAGTTAATTATATTTAGAGAATTGAATTTCCTCCAAATTTTGTTGTCTGAGTAGTTCCTAGTAAGCAAGTTTTACATAAGAAAAATGGAAGCCTTGATTAATGTAGATTATTTTAATTTTTATTATTTGTATAGTTTCTCCCCCACATACATCCAGTATTCTCTTAGAAAAATGTATACGATCTTTTACTTAATTCATATGAAATTAGTGAAATCAATTTCTCTAATTAAATAGTATTGACTAACTCACTGCCATATCTCTTCTATAAAAAGAAGAGATTTTTTTTATTGGCATTTTTGCAATGTATTCCAGTTTTTACTACTTTTTTTCTTATGTTTTTTTCATACAATTATTTGTCCTTCCCATCCATAAAATCATACTCAGGATCTTGACTATGTTATGCTGACATAAATCTTATAAGTATCATTCTTTCTCCCAATGTCTTACACAATGCAATTGTCGGATTTTTGCTCTACAGCTAAAGTAAGGCCCAGTAAATAAATTAGTTTTAAAATGTTTTATCTATATATGTCAATGACTTTTGAGTCAAATTAGTTTTAGTAACTCATGAATAATGTAAATTTTTCGTTTCTTTTCTATAGCTGTGTGTGATATTGGAACCTATGCAGGAGCTTATGTCAAGGCATAAAGCTTATGCTCTTTCACCGAGAGATTGCTTGAAAACAACTCTCTTTCAGAAGTGGCAACGAATGGTTGCTCCTCCTGGTAAGTTATTGCATAATAGTTTCTCGAGTAGACTAAACATTAGAAAATACATTTAGTTTATTTATCTTGAAAGTATATATATATATATATANTATTCTACCTTATAAACTGGTTATATATATATATATTTTATACTAATGTACATATTATTGCTGCACTTGTTCTATTTATATAATGGTAGGTATTTTACCATTATATTATAAACGGTAATGTCTATTATACATTTTATTTTTGTAATTATTTGTGTTATTATATTTTTCCCTTTTATCAAAAATCAAAATGTTATAATTATTTTTAAAGATAAGTAAATGTAGATTTTAATTAATCTGATATTTTAAGTTGTAAAGCATAAAGACAGAGTGTAATGAAGCATTGAGTATGATGTACTGTGCTCATTTATTTATGACTTTCAAAGGCAAAGTAAAATTAACTTTAAAAATATTAAAAATCAAGATCATAAGTGTTAATTTTGGTTTAAATTGCTGCACTATTTTGTGAATGACTTTGCTGATACTGGTGTATTAAACATGGATTAGGCTTAATTTATGTCTTTTTCCACCATTTATTGCCAATAAATATAAACTGCAGATTTTTCATTCTTAAGATGGAGCTAATCATTGTACTTAAATGTGGTTAAGATACACTAAAGCGTTAACTCAGCTAACTCTAATTAGTATTTAAAGAGTTATCTAGTATAGGAATTATTTAATTTACTTTTCCTATATGCTTTATCATTTTAATTAGGACCATGGTTGTAAGTTTATTTTGTGGTGCTCAAATTAAATTAAAAGTTCTGATTCTTAGCACAATCACAATTCTTTACTTAATGAAAATCGTTTAGGCAAATTTATTGTTATATGAATTAGGCTGAAATAATGTACAAAAATCTTATAAATTCCCTGCTGGTATTTACAAATTTAAAATAATTTCCATAGCATTATATAAAGTCTAAGAATTAATGATTATAATAAATACTTCTAATAGATATTATCACTTCTAGAAATAGCCATGTAATGAAATAATATAAAATTATTTATAAGTAAATTATTTGTTAGCATGTTTGTTAAATAAAATATTGAGAATTTTAATGCTTATATTAATTTATTTTAAAATAATGTGATGGAAAATTAGTTTTGAAATGTATTTTACATTTATTTACAGAATCCCAAAGACCTGCCAACAAACGGCGGAAACGGAAAGGATCGCAAGGCGGGGGTGCAGCGAATAGTGCCCCACCGGCGCCAAATAAGAAGAGGTCTCCGGGTCCAAATTTCTCCTTAGCATCCCAGGTCTGTTTTTCTTTGAATATAAAGTGCAAAAAAAATCTGTCCCTTAAATTGTACAAACCAAGCTGATTTATCATGTTATATCCTTAATGGACATAAATAAGAAAAAAATTTATTTAATTCATGTTGTCAGATGTAATAGACAAAGGACTAAGTTGCTGGAGTCATGAGAGGCAGACTCTATCTTCATTGTTTTGATTCAAGTGTTTTAGAGTATTAATATTAGTACATGAAATTTTCTACCTTATGTATAAATTTTTGTCACAGAACAAATTGTATTACTTTATGTTCAACCATTTCTTGACCATAATGAAACTGTTTAACCCAATTATTCCCTGTGCTATACAAAGGTGAAGATTCAGTGATCCATCCAAATGTTCTTTAATGACAGTCGTAGTATGAATGACCTTCTTTAAAAAGTAATTTTATCACACTCGAAACTTATGATTTTGACCTTCCATTAGCACATATAATTTTTCTCCCATATAGCCCAGTGTACTATCTTGTGAAGAAAATGTGCTTCCAATAGAGAGCCCATTTGAAAGAATGGTTTGCCAATATTGTTATAAATCTTAGGCAGATTACAAAGACCAATTACAGGGCATTTGTCACCTTACTAATTCGGCACTGTAATTACCCAGTCATATTTAGGAAAGCTATCAAGATATCTTTCATGTTTATTATTCATAGAAGTTGTTCTTCATGTCCTCTTCTGGGAGTTCAGTAGATATATAAGTAGATGACATATTAATCTAATATTTTATAACTTCTCTTTGAATCTGTCCTCTTGTGTTTAAGAGGAGCAGGTTAACAGTCCACTGCTCCCTAGTCAATAAGAAGGGGCTGCCTCTCTATAGATAACTATGTACGTTAAGCGTGGTAACCCTAGGATGATAGATATTCTAGGTGACATTTGTCTGTTATATTTGTCACATAGACTCCGAGTATCAGAGACTGGTCGTAGTTTAATGACTAGAATTATGGAACTTGTATCTCCCTATGCCTGAGCAATGTTTGTTACTCATATTAAATGTAGAAAAGTAGTTTATTTTAGCTAAATAAATTACATGAATTATTAAAATATACTGTACTTTTTCAAACTATATTATTTAGTATTAGATGATTTTAGTTGGGGTTCGATCAAGGTAGATCCAAAAAAAAAATACGAATTTAAGAAAAGTATATTTTTTTAAAAGATTAAAATCTTTTAAAAGAATACACTTTTGTTAAATTTTTTTTTTTTTTT